>PNEQ01027227.1:0-61437 GCA_003012365.1 Medauroidea extradentata
TGTAAGTAGTGTATCTTGCGGAAAGGTTGTTCTGCCGTGGCCTGCGGCACAATATTAGCAATTACACTTAATGACACAACAATGGGTTATGGCCCACACGTCACTAATAATGTGGAGTGTCACATGGGGTCTTGCACTGGTTTGCACTGTCATGAGTGCAGCTGCGGCTGCACTGGTGTGTGTGTCAATATCTAGTTCAGCACCTACCTCAGGTTAAGGCATGAAAACGGGTGCCTGTACGACGTCATTTGTTTGCCTGTTCTGGTTCCACAAACCCTTCTGGCTGGTACATATAAATGGTCTCGTCTAAGTTACCATTTAAGAAAGCAGTGTTTACATCTAAATGATCAATGGTCATGTTTAGTCTTACGGCTAATGTAAACAGTAATCTTAAGCTGCTTTTGCAGACCACTGGAGAAAATGTCTCTGTATAGTCTATGCCATGTTCCTGTGTAAAACCTTTTGCCACTAACCTTGCTTTATAATGAGCTGCATCTCCACGATCATCCTTTTTTACGCTGTACACCCACTTACACTTTACTACATTCTTGTTTTCAAGTCGATTCACCAGTTCCCAAACATTGTGAGTCGAGAGGGCATCTATTTCTTTCTTCATTGCAGCTTGCCAAAGGGATTTCTTGTCACTTTGCATTGCTTCACCATAAGAGCTGGGGATGACTTCTGTTGATGTGTGATACAATACATAGTCCGCCAGTTTCCTTGGTAGTTTCTTCAATATTGAACTTTCTCCTTCATGAAGTACAGGATCTAACTCAAATCCTCTAAATACAGAATCATCTTCTGACATATCATCTTCTGGTAGGTTCATGTCCCCTGAATTTTCTTCATTTTGAATTGAATTTAATGTTTCTGACTCGGAGTCCATCGAGGGCAACCTTACATCCACGACTGTCACATCCGTAGGCTCTTGTTCTTCCACAGAAAATTTATCTTTTAAGAACACAACATCTCTAGAACGTATGATCTTTCCTCCGATTTCTTATGTCAAAAAATCTGTACCCTTTACTGTCTTCACAGTATCCTACAAACATATACGGATGACTCTTCGAGTCCCATTTCTTACGTTTCTGCTTCTCAATGTAACTGTATGCAATGGAACCAAAAACGGGTAGGTGTGCTAGGTTCACTTTACTTCCAGACCACCATTCTTCAGGTGTCTTGTCACCAGTTGCTTTATGAGGTGAACGGTTTGCCAAGTAAGCAGCTGTGTTCACAGCTTCAGCCCACATCCTTTCATCTGAATGAGCTTTCTTCATCATACATCTGGCTTTCTCAACAAGTGTTCGATTAGTGCGCTCTGCCAATCCATTTTGTTCAGGGCAGTATGGTATGGTGAGTTCATGTCTTATTCCCTGGTTCCTTAGAAATTTTTCAAGTCACTGTTGACATACTCTGAACCATTGTCGGTTCTCAGAGTTTTGATTTGTTTTCCAGTTTGTTTCTCTACTTGGGCCATGAATTCCCTAAATTTCTCAAACACTTCAGCCTTTGACCTGATGATAAACACAAAAACTTTCCTTGTGTGGTCATCTATGAAGGTTAGGAAATACTGTCCCCCACTCCAGGATTCATGAGGCATCGGACCACACACATCCGAGTGTACCAGATGCAGGCACTCACTCACCCTTTTTTCACTAGTTACTTTGAATGGTCTTCTGGATTGTTTACCTTCCAAGCATGCAACACATTGTTCATCCTTTTCCTCTGAAAATGATATTCCATCTACCATGCTTTTTCTTAGTAGATCCATCCCTATTCTGTTGAGGTGCCCCAACCTATTGTGCCATAGTCGGTTTGCTGATTGCTCCTTTGACATGAAAACATTTTCCTGACGGGAATCTAGAACATACAAATCTCTTTGTTTTGTTGCCGTAGCTACGATACTCCTGTTATCAGAATATATTCTGCACTTCCTATCATCGAACACAACACAGTGACCTTTTTCGGTCATTTTACTCACAGATAACAAATTTGCTTTTAATTCTGGCACTAACACTGTTTCTTATACGATTTTGTTTCCATACGGTGTTTTAACTTCAACATTACCAACCCCTTTTGAAAAAACTGATTCATAATTTGCTACTGTGACTTTGATGTGGCTGTCTTCTTTGAAATCAGTTATCCAGTCTCTCCTAGGTGTCATGTGTGATGTGGCACCAGAATCAACGTACCATTAATTCAAATCTTCACTGGCAATATTTAGAGTTGTCAGCAGGGCTTCATCTTTACTCTTCACCGACTTCTGTTTTCTTTCTGCATGCCATGACGAATAGGATTGTGTCCTGTCCCTTGATTTTTTTTTCTAGACAATGTATTTTAATATGATCAGTCTTTCTGCAGTTAAAACACTTAGGTCCTTTGGTACTCGACTTCTTACTTTCATACCATTTTGGCTTCATTTTTGCAGCAATGTCTGATGCATCTTCATTCACTCGCTCTTGAAGGCGCATCTCCACCACACATAACCTCTCTCTCAGTAGAGTCAAGTTCCTCTGCTCCTTTGGAACCGATTCCCATGCATTCATGAACTCCAAATATTCCCGTGGCATGGTGTTGAGTACTCTATTTAAGAAAAGTAAGTCTGGTAATTTTACTTTATCTTCTTTCCATGTCTCGTCCTGGAGCTCGACCCATTGTTTTTCTAGTTTTGCAATGTGTTTTGCCACTGAATCGCAAGCGTCCTTTTCCCTTATACTGAAAAACTGGTTAAATAACCGATCTTGGCGTTGCTCCGTGTGTTGTTCTAATACACTGTGCAGTTTATCCCACATTTCTTTTGCTGATGTACACATGTTTATTAATTGACGTACCTGGATACTAAGAGCACAAACAATTATGTGTTGAGCCATAAATTCTGCTTTATTTACAGATGCCTCTTCATGTTTCTTCCCAACCTGAGTATCTGACGTGTCCGTTGCTTCTGTAGGTGGTAGTTGTCCTCCCTCTACGGCGTCCATACATCCATGAACTTGTAGCTGTATTATGACTTGGAATTTCCAGTCTGTCCAGTTATATTGACCCCCTAACTTGTCAATCATTACTCTGGATACATCCATTTTTGCTACGATAGTAAAAAGCACTCACAGACGAGATGATAAAAAATTTGAATTATTAAGTAGCACACAAATGGCATTTTATCCCGAGCACCCGCGACGCCATTTTTTGTAGGATATATTGCTAAGTACAAAAAAACGCGACTGCTACAATTTTTTGTTATGCGACGCCTAAAGTTTTCTTTAACCCAATCCACACGCAACAATCTCCTGCGGGATCTGGGCCCATAACCTGTTGTTAATTAATGAGAAACATTAGTAACTCAGTCGCCAATCATTTTAATCGTGAAAAGGATTTGTCACGTTACATGGCTACTACCAACGAGACATACAACACCACATGTTTATATCGACTGACACCAGATAGCAGAGTAGGTGATTCCACCACTACAGTGTTTACAAAACAAAAGAAAACAGCAGTACATAACAAAGCACGTACACAGACGGCACAAATATATCACTTGATTATAATAAAAACAAAACACACAACAGTGTCCAGACCTGTTCTTCTACGACCGTGCTCCTAACTCTGGAAGGTTTGTTTTACTCGTGCTTGACCCAGCATTTCTCGGGTCTCCCTGGAGTTGGTGGAGTTGGAATAATGTTGACCCAGGTCAAAGGGAGTTGTACCTTTAAAGGGCGAAGGAAAACGCTTTACTGCATGTGTGCAATTCTTTTTGTGACGGCCGAACTAGCAGAAGTTATCGGGAATATAATAGAGAATGAAGAATTATCAAATACGAAATAAGCAATTACATTCTGATGTAAATAACATCATAACGCCATTCCTTCATCATCAGCTCTTATATTTCCATCATTTTCCAATGTTATTTGGAATCATAAGTTATTCTCATTCATATCACTACGAAAGTTAATAGACCACGATGTAGCAGGCTAGGGCAAAAACGTCTAGCAGACGATTTGCCCCCATAACTCTACCTCGTGAGGTTGAGCGGTGGGAGCACGACCTACTTTTATTTTTATTTTATTTTTATTTTTTTACATCACCCTGGAGATTCCGTATTGAACTTGTGCTTGGAATATTGGGCTTGTCAATTTTAGATATACAGGTACAGTGTACACATACATATTTTACGTATATACATAAATTACCCTTTATTATCTTTTAATAATTAGGGTATAAATAAATATTTCACAATACACTATTATTAAAAAACAAAAATGCTAAAAAAAAAAAGAGAAAAAAATAATCACAAGTATTGGTATAGTTATTCAAGAATTCAGTACATGATTATTCAAGCTGATGTGCTCTTGGCGAGGCCAGAGAGGTGTGGTGTCGTATTACATACCATGTGGGTCCAGTAACCCAAACACCTGAATGTGCCGGCTGCTCGCTGCTGCTGTGAGGGCGCGGGTCTACCGCCCGTGTGGCGATGTCCTCTCTGTGTCCTCCACGCCGGAGATGAGTGATGCGTTGGTTCTGTGAATGGCTGGTTGGGGGGACAAGCTCCCGAAGAACAAAGAAGTGGCCGTGGCCAATAACACTCGCGGAATAAACTTCACTGCGATTTATTGTGATACTGGTCCACACAAATGATTGTACTCTCGTACGTTAAGCGGTCCCACACACAAAGCCTGTGGTCGGCTGAAGCTGCACTGCGTGCACTCGCGTACACGACTATGAAAATGACTACATGAATGCTTAAACCCCTGGGCGAAACGAGCTTGCAGGGATGGGGGTGGCGCTACTCCTCGATGCACAAAAAAAATGTATGTTACTGATCCAACGAAATAACTGACTATTGTAAACTAAAATTTTCGGCACAAAAGAGTTGAAGGTCGAGGAGCCGCGATGCGCGTGACCACCTCCCTCACGCCCGGAACAAGACTAAATCATGTTGGCGGTCACCCGCACTAGCTAGCGGGGGTGCGTGCCAAAAATGACCTCGTGACCGCTTTACGCAAAAGTGTAACTAAACCAATACATCAAAACACTTTAAAAATCACATGATGCAATTCTAAACACTACAATGCATTAACATACTGGTTATTTCTGAGAAACATAAATTTGTTGACACTTACGGAAATTATTTATTAATGCCTCCCGCTCCGGTTAGCTTGTTAAACTGTCTTTCTGAGTCCGAGCTGGCATGAATAGGAAAAACAATCATATCTCTGTACATGGCTCACTTAGTATTGACACTGAAATTAAATTAGTTGTAATTTGTTTGGCGCGCATTCCGTCGCCATTCCGTCTGTTAGGTTGTCACTCTGGGCCACGCTCCGTGTTTTAGAGTAGCGGAATAATTAGCACTTTTTATTCTCACTTGTGGCGTTGCACCGTGGTGGTTATGAACTTCGGTATGTATTTTATGTGTCCTGATATACTTGGATCTTTTGGATACACGCCCGCACTCCTGATTTTGGGACATGTGCTCCAGCACTCTCGCGCTTGATACTGCCAAACGCGGTGATGTTTTGTGAAACGACCAATGCCTCGAGTCACTGATATGCCAGGGTGTTGTGTGGTAGTTTTGTTTTGTTGAATTTTTCGTGTCTGAATAATTTTCTTTGTTTCGTTATTCCGGCCACGTGGTTGCATGAACTTACCCGCTCTCTTGACTTCCCTGGTTCCGGGACTGGTCGAGGCGCATTCCGTAGTTTTCACGAGTACTGGTGGTGCTGGTCGGTGTTATTTCGGGCGTAGCGCCTCGCACGAACGGTCGCTAAGATCGTGGGCCGTCGGCACACGTCAAAGCATACAATACAAGAATAATAATAAAAAAAATGCAATGAGACAATGATGATGGGAAGAAGATGTAGTTTTACTGTTATATATACAACTGAGATCTGCTTATTACAGCATATTTATTACCTACAGGTCCTTAAGGTATTCTTCCACCTCTTGAATGCTATAGAAACATTGTCCATCAAGCTTGTCATGAATCAATTTGTTGAATTTATTTATATTTTTTTCTTGGGACATGTGTTTTGGCCAATTGTAGTACATCCTTAAACCTGAATAATAAAGACTTTTTTCGAATTGTGAGCTTGACCTGAAGGCGCTTGACCTGGCGAGTAAAACGGACCCTCTGCCATGTTGTTTCCGATAAGTAATACACCTAGAAGTGCCCAAAGGGTCAAGGCGAGTAAAACAAACCTGGCTTCGGCCCTTCTAACATCTTTGGATCTTCTAGTTGCAAAATTTCATCCCTTGTCTATGCACGTGATTAGTCGTTGCACGTGATCGGCGAGGTATCTTGTGATCAAGTCATGTGTGAAGGTGGTTTGTTGACGCAAGCATGACGTGTTAGTAAACCCAGAACGGGTTGTGGGTGACATGTGATGTATTTTGTGAAATTGTCTGGACGTAGTAAGATGGGAGTTTTTCAATGTATTAGGTCGCCTCGTGCGTATAGATGAAAATTGTGACAGTCAAGAGGAACCAATGCGACATTTCCGTAAGTATACATAGTCTAAATTTGTATACATTAAAAAATTATAGCTTGTGATGTGGATTTCTCCGTTTAAATCATGATTTTTAAATGTAATGTTATACGTTTAGGCAACATTTTGTTTAGGCCTAATGAAAAATACTTGGCACAGTCTTTGGTGAAACTCAGTGCGACTATAAACAGAGCTGTTTGTGGGTAATAATAGGCCTTGGAGATGTTTGACATGATACGGAACTTATAATTCAATTTTTAAAACTACTTAATTAAATCATACAGTAATAATATATTGCAGCCATTAACACTAATAAAGATGTTAGTTTTTTAAGTAGGAAATTTTACCTGACGGATTGAAGATTGCAAAGAGCGTACCGACATACAAAAATCAAGACAAAAATAAGTTGTAAAACTACAGGCCTATCAGCTTACTGTCAGTAGTTTCAAAAATGTTTGAAAGGAATACATACATAGTAGGCTTTCACAGTTCTTAAGTGACAACAAAATAGTTTGCAAAGCACGATGTGGGTTCCACAATAATAAATCAATGATTACTTCTGTTTTCCGGTTGACAAAAGCAGTTGCAGTAACACTTGGCATTTTCTGTGACTTATGGCAAAAGTCATTGCTCCAATGGATCATAATGTAATTCTGGGGTAGCCTTTAACTTGTTCGCTGAAATAGACAGTGTCAAAGTTAAGCCTCTGGCAGAATTGAAATTGCTGGTGGTAGTGCAGGTGGCTGGTGCGCTGTGATTGGTTGATGTGGACCAATCATAAAGTGCAGGTGGTAGTTGCTGATGTTAATGCTGGTCACTATTGCAGGTACTAGCTTGGTATTAACAAAAACTAAGCTCATCACCGACACAGTTTTATAAAGTTTAAAAATTTTGCGTCAAGTTTTGAGAGTTTAAATTTTGTGCAAGGTAAGGAACTTTCCGTTTGCAGTTAGGTGTCCAGAAATTGAGTTTATACATACAATACTGACCTGATACAAACAATAACATAACCTTAATGGTTTTTGTAGGAGCATTTGATACAAAAATGTAAGCTAAATGTACGACTACAAAATAAGTTCTTTGTTATTTATTTTAATAGATGGATTTCCAGCAGCGATGAAACCTACGAAAATTTACTCGCTGGAGTAGGGTAGGTTATGTTGGTCACGTGGCATTTTTTTTTTTTTTTGTTTGTTTATTGAGATATGCCTGCGATGCTATTAAAGGTTTTAAGATAGCGAGAATAAAAGAATCCTACATATTTTCTACATTGTATATATTTTTCCTACATCCACAGTGAATTCTTTACACATTATTTTATACACTAGTTCTCGTTGAAAATTCCTACATGGGTGGATTTCACTCGGGTTAAATTCTGAACACTTCAAACTACCCTACCCTATCATTTGCACATGCTCGTCAAAACATTGTCTGATTGGTTGCTGCATCGCGATTACGTGATGGTAGTTGTGTCCAGCAGCCAAGAAGTTGAAGTTCAGGAACTTTGCCTTGTAACTGCCAACTACCACAACTGCTAGTAGTTGGTGACATCACGAAAAGCCGTTCAGCCAATTAGAGCCAGCCAGCCACCTGCACTACCACCAGCAATACCAATTCTGCCAGAGCCTTTAAAGTATTAGGCTATAAAGAGAGAAAACAATAAAGACAGAGGTTTCACTTGGACTGTTGCTGTTCTCACTGTACGTAAATAACCTACCTGAAAATGTAAATAATGGAGCTGCAACTTTATTTGCAGACAACACGACAATCTTGCTTAAAAGGAAAGTAGTCTTGATAGACTTAAAATCATCTTTTAGAACTGCTTCAACACTAGAAAAATGGTTCTAATTTAACAAACAAAATGAATAAATGTTAAGTAGGCCTATATACAATATCAACTCAAATAAAGAAACCTCAATAATAAAATTTTAGAACTGCATTTAGATAGTGGACTTACATGGTCAGTACATACTACTAAAACTGGTAAATATCAGGAGTAGCTACTCATCGCTTAGGGACTAAACTATTGCTTTTACAGGTAAAGTTTCTTGATAAAAAATGTTTCTACAGTGATGAAAATGAGTCGTACATAAAGAAAATTGTAGTTTACTTACTCTGAAATTTTCCATTTTTCGTCCAAATTTCAAGTCCGATTCCCGTGTTTTACGTCTTCGTCATGATGCGTGTTTATGTGGAACTAGCGCTCCTAGCGTAATCAATTGAAACTAGTGCTAATATGTTGCGCAATTGTTCTTTAGGCAGCAAATTCAGTTGTAGTAAAATCGTTACGCTTATTATAACACATGTTTTCGCGACATTAGCTATGCATATTCAGGGAAAATTTGACGGTTTGTAGTACAAATGACAGTTACATGTAAGAATGCTTCGCGGCGTAGTAATAGTGTATGTAGTATGTCAGTGTTCTATCCAAGCCCATTTTGCCGGGCACTCCACCCGGCTAAGAAACAGACATTCCCATCAACACCATCAAGCTTATTCCACGTTGCACCCAGCTTGTCTCGTGAACCACCCAGCTCTAAATTTTTATTGGGGAGAATACTGTGTGTCTTTTATGGACGTTTTACAATATGCAACTCTCATGGATAGTGTGTATTAGTTTAATTTTGCTAATTGAGACACAGCAACAAATACGTTTAGCATACAACGTGTGTGGAGATTCATAGACCAAGGTACCATGTCGGAAGAGAAACCAATGCATAATTTACTGTTTGTGGCAAAGAATTTGTTAGGTTAGTTTAAGTTAGATTAGGTTATGTTAAGTTAGGTAACGTAACTTTACCTAAACTAATGTTCGGTTAGGTCAGGTTAGGTTACCTAACTTAACCTAATCTAACTTAAACTAACCTAAACTAGCTTAATATAATGTAAACTAACCTACTAACCTAACCTAAACTAACTGAAAAAACCTACCCTAACAAAATTTATTTTTACGTAGGAAACATTTTTCATCAATAAACTATAAAAAAAATTCACGACTTTTCTAT
The DNA here is from genome assembly GCA_003012365.1 of Medauroidea extradentata. Taxonomy (NCBI): domain Eukaryota; kingdom Metazoa; phylum Arthropoda; class Insecta; order Phasmatodea; family Phasmatidae; genus Medauroidea; species Medauroidea extradentata. The sequence continues at coordinate 9,488 of PNEQ01027227.1, forward strand.
ACGTTTGTGATTTTTTTAAAGTCAAAGAAGATGACTCGAAGTTGGTAAGTGGCACTATTGGTACTACTCATGATGTAGTTTAAGCGGTATTTTTCCTACATACCAATATGCTTTACAGTCCGAGGAAAAAATTATGGATATCACAAAAAAAAATTGTCAATTTTGGGGGTATAACATTCCACAACCCCCATTATTTTTAATTTCTTAAATGTACTTGTGTGCGTGTGTGTGTATATATATAGACACACACATGTTGTGCCCACAGTCTACTGGATTTTTGCCCTGTTTATTTGAAATTAACAAACAACTTGCAACTTGAAAATTAGAACTGTCACAAAACAATTCTAGCTAGAATGCAAGACCTTCCATGCACGTCACTTTCATATTAGTCTACCGGTCACACGGTGCAAGTCAGCTTGCGCGTTAATTCTCTAGTGACAGGGTAATGGATAGGCCTAAATATGTTGTGCTATTGTTAGCATTTTTGCTTATTAATTACATAAATATTCTTTGACTGAGTGGAAAGAAAGGGGTATTAGGAATTTTATTTACATGTGAAATATTTTTATTTTTATACATATTTGTATTTGAGTGAGGGAGATAATTTTGTTCAGCGCTCAACATTGTGGTCTTGAGAACAGATGAGGGATGACATGAGGTGAGGAGTAAAAGGGCAGGGGAAACGGGAGATCCCTGAGAAAACCTAGGCCTACTGACCAACAACATCGTCCTGCACTATTCCCATGTGCAAAAATCAGGGGACTGAATGCAAATGGTCTGACCATTCAGCCACTTTGGCCCCCATGCATATTTGAATAACATGCATCGTGCATGCGCTTTGGAAGTTTGTTAAATAGATTGACAGCAGTGAGTGAAGGTCCTTTCTGTTGTAAGGTCTAGTTAACAAGAGGCAAATGCACTTGGTGATGAAAATTATATTCTCTATCGACAACAACATTGCTCTTTCTTGATACATTTTACTTTAAATCGTAAATGCATTCATTCCCCACTCACGCAATTCCACAACACCCACTTTTGAAGAACTTCCTGCTCTTAGATCATCATCCTTGCTAAACAAGAATCTTCATAACTGCATTTCATAGTGGTGAAGTAATTCCAATCAAAGGGGGCGAACCAAAATGATGAAATGATGTCGCAGCGACATACCTTGTGTCACCTCCCTTGCTTGTCCTAGGCAGACACTCACTTTCTAAAACTACGTAAGCCAGTTTGTAGCGGAATCCGGGAAATTTCCACCCTGAGCAAGTAGCTTCAAACCTGAGACTTCGTCGCACTGACGAATGCTACTATTCAACATCGCCAAGATCAACAAAGTTAACGAAGTAGTTTCCACAACGCATAATGCACTTGTGCTTGCGATATCCTATGCCAACAAGAGCCAACACTGCAATGAACGAGGCCCGGCACACTCAACTTTGCCAAGCCTACTCCTCCTACCCCATATCTCCCACTCCCCCCTCCTGCCAAAAGCCCACCCCCGCTCTCCACTGCCATCCAATCTGCTCGATGGCCACTCAAGCAGAAGGCACGACCGTCAAATGGAGAACAACGGCGACACCCAACGCAGGAGAGAAGAGAAAGGGAACCCCAATTAATAATTCCAATCTGAAACAGCCCTAATCCCAGAAAAGGGTCTCGTTGCCTCTCAAACTCATTCCCAACATTAAAAAACATGAATGGGTCAGAAGACCCATATAAATGTAGCCCCCTGAAGCAAAGTGTCTGCATGGAATAAGGAAACTCAGCATCACGGGAAAGGCTGTATTATAACCACGAGAAACCTGATAGATAATAAGGATCTTCCTCTTGAGTAACACTATTAAGAACTCGTTCACAATTTGTTGGCACATTTGTTTCTACTTGTTCGTTTACAACACCAAGACAGTTTTTATTTTGAGAATTACATTCACTCTAGCCGTTCATAGTTCTTGCATCTGTTAAAGTCTTAAGAGGATTTAGATTTTTTCAACTTGACGACAAAAGTATCTGTATTAACACAGTGAAATCCAACAATAACTACAAGACAATCATTCACAGAACTCTTAACGCGCTCATTACATTTTTAAAGTGCTATTTTCTCAACATTGCAGCATAGATGATGTAAACCGAAACGCACCAACATGCATAATAAACTATCAGAGCATTTGACAGAGCATTTCACAGGAAGGGTTTTCCTTCAGAGCTAGTCAATAATTTTGCATAGTTTGTTATTTAAAACCTTAGTATCAGATTTTGCTGGGACTATGATCTTTATCAGCGTGAGTAAATTTTGTGTTATCAGTTTCTTTGCAATCATTCTGCCTTTGCACGGATTCTACCCAGCAGAATGTAATAATATTGGCAATCAGTGAAATCTGAGCGCTTTTGGTGTGGAGCCGACATGCTAACACTCTATAAACAGCTACGAAAGTTGATCAGCAGTGAATACATTAGCCCAGAACATTATCTTTAGAACATTTTGGCGACTTATGACACTGACTTAATCATATAAATGTTAACTACAATTTTCACCTGTGTGTTTGGGGGAGGAGGGGAGGGTTAGGAAAATTTGGAGAGGCTAAAGTCCTCCCAAGTAAGGCATAATGTTGCCACTGATATAAATTTAAAAAATGATTTCGTAACCATTATATTAATATTAGCAGCACAAATATGGTAACATGAGCCGTTACGTATCTTCTGGTAAACCATAAAACAGTTAGGCTGTATGGAGTTTGAAACAGAATTTTACCACCAATTCGTATGATTTATGTGTGTGTGCGTGCGTGCGTGTGGGTGTGTGTGTGTGTGCGTGTGTGTGTGTGCGTGTGTGTGTGTGCGTGTGTGTGCGCGTGTGTGTGTGCACGTGTGTGTGTGTATGTGCATGTGTGTGTGCATGTGTGTGTGTGCACATGAGTGTGTGTGCATGTGTGCGTGCATGCGTGTGTGTGTGCGTGCGTGCATGTGTGTATATATATATATATATGAAACATTATTAATACAAGTAGGTGTATATTGTGTTAAAATTAATGGGTACTCATGTAAACGTATGTTTGTTCATGTTGCAGGTTTATGAAAAGTGGTCATTTGGATATGAATGCAGTGGTTGGGCTGTGTCATTTTTGTGAACTTCATGGTCCTAGTGTACTGTTCTGCACACAGGCATTCCATGACAGAGAGATATTGTCTTCATATGACTTTGTTGCAAATAAGAATTTTTATGGGGAAGAAACATTCTTAAACAACATTGGGAATTGTGAAAACAATAAATGTGGTTGTGAGGTATGTTTTTAATCAGTGATATGATAGGTGTAATTATTGTACAGTATTAATAAATCTAACATATGAAAGGTTTTGCTACAGTGCATAGGCTCATTAAGCAGTTTACTGGATAATGAGAAGGTATTCTATATTTTGAGAGTTCACTTCTGAGAACTGTGACTGTAAACAGAATTGAAGAGACAATGCTTTTCCGGGCAGCCAGGTAGGTGTAAAGCTCCAAACAGTGGAACTGCCAAGTATATTTCTCAGATGGGAAATTTCAAAATATGGAAAAGTTACATGTTACAGACTATAGTTAGCGGTACACTTTTGACAATACAAGCTAGAGATTTATTTGTATATTCTGTGTTTGCTGTTAGAAATCAGTTTCTTCACCAAAATAAAATGGTCAGTATTGTCTATTTCAAGGGTAACAGCATTAGGTGCTGAATATTTTGATAGTTTGGGTCATAATCAGTTTATTTCATATTGAAACTAGTTTCATTTTCTTCTCATTTATAGGTAGAAGATTATATTTTTAAACTAATTTTTCCTAAAAACTGTATTATGTATACATTTTTCTTCCTTCATTTATATGGTCCAAATATTTTTTAAAGCATGAAATGTCAATCCACTCTTCCAAGACCTTCAGTAATTTAAAAACCAATTGATAACATAATTTTTATATTTTCGTTATTGTAAACTTCATAAAATAAGCTGGGCTCTATTGTAAGAGCGTAGGACACAATTTGTATAATTATTTATATCCATAGCAATGGACACGACTGTTTCATAAACATGTGAAGGAACCATCTGTAGCACCAGCAGAGAGTGACCAAATTACGTGCACGTCTCTTTCACCCTCATGTTGCTTACCCTACTTCCTCCCTCCAACAGAGGTACACGAATGTCTATAGGTTGCTTCAGTTTTTAATGTAGCAAATCAGTATTAGTTATGTAATGTTGTATAGTATAGTTCTTGAAAATGTGTTTATGAATTGTGTGTATTTGCAGACTTGTGATTCTTTCTCTGGTCAGTATCGTGGCTTCATCAGCAATGATCATGAGAATCGCATCAGTTATGTCAGTGCAAAACGAGCTGTGCAGGAGGATGTGGTTCTCCTGCTGCGACAAGCCTGCTTCAGAAGCCTCAGCTGTGAGGTGAGAGGAAGTGCTTCTTGCTTTGTGGTAGCTTGCACCTTGCATAGATTACCTTTCACACGTTGACACACTGTGTGTGTGTGTGTGTGTGCGCGCGTGTGCGCGCATGCATGTACATGTGTGTGCTTTTTTCCTGCATGATATTTTGCAGTAGTTCAGTGGAACATTAATATGTACTCTGAATGTTATCTCTTACCAATTGAAGTGTTTATGTGCAGACTAAAAATTGTTTTACTTCTATAGTGAACATAAATTAAAATTGTTTTGAAGTTGTTAAGGATTATTTAATTTATTTGTAGTGTCTTCAAGCATATGCAGTCTCAGGAACAACATTTTAGGGAAGAATGTGCATGTGGTTGAGCAGATTCATTATAAATGTATTTTGAAATATTGTTATGTTTGTTTTTTTATGTAAGGAGACCTAACGGCTTTGTTCTCAGTTAAGTATTGTAAATCTTACGATTAACCCTTAGTATATGTCTTTGAGTTTAATTTTGACTGTGAAATTTCATAAATTTCTGTAGCTACACAATTAGTTTAACATATTAATGCAACAACTAGTTTTGAGTTTTCTTTCTTTTTAAAGCTGAAAGTTTGATTTTGATATCCAAATTTTTTTTTAGTTTTTGTGCATCTGTAAAATGAAAACTTTTTTTTTTTTATTTATTTTAGTTTAGTCCGATAAAAAGATAAACACGTTGTTTTGAAAAATAACATTTAGCTTTAAATTTCATTTTTATATAGTCTTTCATCTCATGCATTACTGGCATTAGCTACTTTAACTGACTTTTTTTTCCTTTTCATTTCTTCCCATTGCAGTAAATTTAGTTAGGTATTTCACAAGGAGGTGATAGCTGAAGCTCTGTAAGTTTTTCACAGTTACTACGCATAAGTTGGAATCTTGTGTTGTAGATTCTGTGCAGTTCTTAAATTGAAAATTCTATTCAGTAATTTTGAATACTGTTGCAAACTAAATAGGTGTTAAGTACATACACATGTATTTTCCATCTCACATCTCTTCTGTGGTGCAGAGCTGCCAAAAAAAGATTAGTTATATTTTATATTCTGCCATCCACATTTTTTTCTTACTTCGTAACTGCGAGCATGCCCAGATATAAAGCAGAACATAAAATTATATATTGAAATATGAAATGGTAGTTAACACAACTGTATTATTCTCTTTCCAGGGCTATTTCATTATAAGTCCATAATCTAACATAAAATGTCTGTTTACGATAAACTTGAAACAAAATAAGCAGAATCCTAATTTTGTAACTTTCTGTATTTCAGAAAAATACTGTTGTAAAATAACTGTTGTCACAAGATTTGAAGTAATTAAGTTTCGCCACAAAAGATTCACGTTTATAGTCCATTTTCTCTTAATGTCAGTTTTTCTTATTGCCGCAGACATTAACAACTTTCATTGTGGGCTCCTCTTCTTGCTAGTGAATCATGTAATACAGGAGGAATGCTGCATGCCCACCAACTCAGTGGGTAGAGTTGTGGTGGTTGCAAAGGTTTGTAACCTTATTTTACCACTAGGAAGTTCTGTGCTTCCTCTGTTCTGATATTCCTGATTAGTTATTGTTCATCCCTGACTTCTGCCTGTCACTGCTAGATAACCATTGTAAACAGTTGAAAAGCTATTTCTTATCTTTCCCAATGTAAAAGGCAGCTCGAGGTTGATTTGGTAAGGAGGAAGTGTCCACCCCTCTTCTCATTCTTTCTATAGTTTATTTGGTAGGTACAAAAGGAATAGAGGGAATGATTTCCTGCCTCCACAGATGTCTTCCTACTCCCACAGTGTGTGTGAACCTTCTTTCTACATGCAACTTCATGACTCCTGCATTTTGCGCTTTCCTGTATCATCTCTTGAGTCTTTCTGAAAATAGGAGTGCAGCCCTATATTATGTGTATGTTAGTATTGTGATGTTTTAACAACTTTTTTAAACAGATTGGCAGTCTTCGTGCTTTGTGGCGACTGAAATACTGCTGCTGTCTAGGTGAGACATACTAGATACAATGTTATGTTGTACACATATACTGACTCTGAATCCTCGTACAGATACAAGAATTTTGTTTGTGATTGAAGTTGTGTGAAAGTATAAAAAATATTGTTCCATTCACAACAGCAGCAACTAAATAAACACTTCAGTTTAATCTTATGTTCTGTTGCAGTTCTAAGTTAGTAATTAAGTTACACAATTAATAATTTTTTTCGGTATTATTAAAACACTGTTGAGTATTTTGGGCGTAATATGTCGCATACCTGAAAGTCAAACCTATCAAAGTGCCAACTGAAACATGACCTTAGTTTCACACGATTCATTTTGGTTTGCATGTCGTAGTTCATTTTACAGTTTTGTGTCTCTCATAATTTTATTACTTATATCTAAGTCAAACTCATTTTAACTTCTGTTGCAATGTTTGGTGTGAGCTCTGAACATATTGAACTTTTAAAGGATTTTTCAAAATGACAAATCCCGTGGTACACTCGCTCGTGAAAAAGGAGGGGGGTTTTGTACTATGCCAAATCAGCTGACAAGGTAGAGTAGTGGAGGCAGTAGTATTCTGCCTGAGGGAGTGTGCTGTAACAGCTGCAACCCTCATTGATAGTGACTCTACTGTCACTGTTCTATAGGAAAGTTCTCTATTGTTGGATTTGCTCTGTTTAACTTGGTAGATGCTCCGAGAGGTGCAGGAGAAGTTTTGTAAGTTTGCACAGAGAGGAGAGTGATAGTTGCTGAAGTTTTTGATGATGTTATGGCATGGAAGAGTGAGGGATATACATTGTTAGTATGTGATGCATGGGCTTGCTATTTCTTCCCTTATTTGATGGGCCAGGGTCAGTGGTAGACGTGTGTTTGGGCATAAGAGAGTGTTTGTGAGATGACAGCTGACCAGCACACTGGAGGAGTCTGTGGCCATTAAGGAGGTTTAGAAGTGTGACATACTTTTTAAATTCTTTTTATTTTTAAGTCGGGGTTGGGGTGTGAGTTTGTAATTTGTCAATAGTAGGTCATTAACCTCAATGACAATGTTTTAAAGTTTAGTTAAGTGTATATTTGTTGACATTTGTTGTAAATGAGGTATGTTACGGTTGTGATAACAGTTGATTCTTGAAAGGCTGTAAGCAGTATGATGTAAAAAAAATTAGCTGAAGTACGTAATATGTTGTTGATGTGAAGTAAATTGTCGCCAGGTTTAAGTAACATAATGTTAAAGCCTTTGTTGGGAAATTTGTGAAATTTATTAAGATAACCGTTAAAGGTATAAGCTAAAGTTTGTCAGATTTTTAAATTGTTTTGATTGACCCTGTTCGTGGCAGAAGCAGTTTCATTTAAGCTTTAACCTTGTGAAAATTATTGGGTAGTCATTTTATTTATTTGCGAAGTTTCAAATTTTGTTGTTGATTCTAACATTCTGTTACGACAAGTTGTTCACATTTTTAAGACTTTTCAATTCCAGTGAAAATTTCGCTAAGACAATCTGGGTTCGATTCCCGGCGGGATCGGTCCCTATATTTTTGCATGTGGTAATCATGCCGGACGATGCCGCTGGTCGGCGGGTTTTCTTGGAGATCTCTCGTTTTCCCCACCCCTTCATTCTCATACTCACCTCATTTCATCCCTTACCAGCACTGATGGCCTTGATGTTAAATGCTGACCAAACCAGTCGCTCGCTCACATTCAATGCAAGTTTAATTTTGAGTGAACAGTGAATTGCTATTTGAGAACTTTAAAGGCTTTGTTCTCATTTTGTTAGTTCCCTAAACTATATTTTTGGTAGTTTTAAGTAATTATGTTTTGTTGACCTGAACATCACCTAGACTTGTCTGTGCTTATTTCATTTTGTGTTTACTATTTAGCCGAGATTGTCATGTATATCTAAGCCTGAAAAGTTTCTGTGTTACGTTTTTCATTCTGTTCTTTTTTTTTACTACATGCTTGCGTGGCCTAATTAGTTATTGCTTTGTCAGTTTTAATTTTGTGTTTACTGTGTCTGGCCATGCTAAAACCGTTCAGTGGTGGATCACCCTGAACCGGGTTGCAACCCAGTTGATTACAGACAGTAATTGTATCAGAAATTGCAGTAATAATTTCATTCGTGACCTTTGTAAGTATCTTTAATTCTTTCGACTTTATTTTGTTTCCAGCCTTATCAGATATTACCAATGTTATTATTGTTTTACCTTTTTTAATCAATCAAAATCTCTTTGTCACAGTGTTAAAGTGATGCACAGGCCTATAAAAATAACGTATGAAAATCAAGCCTGCACAAAGAAAAGGATAAATATAAAAAAAAACTACATAATTATTTTTGAAACATCTTTAGAAGGAACATTTTTTGTTTTATTTATGGATTGTACTAAAAATTATAAATATAGAAAAGTTGTAAATTATTGTACTGTTTAACATATTTTCATTTAAACATTGAAACAATGGTACTGTGTTAACACCTGTATAATGTTTTAAGAACCTTTTCATTAGTTAATTGTTGTTAACGTTTACAGTACATTGGAATACTGTATTTGTTGGAACATCACAAACTATTCGTGTAATGTGACTTCTTTGACTTATTCAATTCTTAATTAATAAATTATATTATGTCTTTTAGAATGCCGAAGTTAAGGGATTTTGCATTTTCTTACACTAACTATTGTACTATAATTTTGTCAATTGAGTTTGCGAGTAGTCCTGTTGGCAAGTTATAAGTTTTTTAATGTGTGGATTGAAGATAATGAGTATTTTATGGAATTTAGTGGGAAATCTTTTTTTAACTAACTCGTTTGCTGTAATTTTTCCCCCCCCTTCCAATTTGTGATTTTTTTTTTAAATTGTAATTGCTGTTATTAATATATGCTTTAATTACTTCTTCTGCTTAACTGTTTGTATTTGTTGAAAATATGTAAATTTAAAAACCCCAATCAGTTGTTGATAACGTACCTACTCAAGTTATCCACAACCCCATAAAATAGTTTTTGCAATACTAGTTTTATAAATTAAATTTTACAGACTGGTACACATGTTAGCTGCTGCGAAGTGAAAACTACAGTAACGTCTCAAGAAATAAGAGGGACCTAGCAGTGTAAATTATATGCAATTGTTTGCGGTTTGACCTCTGTTATAAATACAGATTAAGTGAACGTGTACTGTATTGTTATGTAATTGGATGTTAAGAGGTACTTTTTAGAATATCTTAAATGTTTATAGGTGACGCCAGCGAAGGAAGGTGCTGTGTTTTTCGGGGATGACAGAGGATATGTTCTAAGTCATACTTTTTCCTTGAAAGATGCTGAAGCTAGAGGTTTTAAAAGATGGTTTAGCATTGTCATGGTGATGAAAGACAAGTATTTCCTCCTAAGCTGTTGGCCATTTCTTGTCAGCAGCATGCGAGACATGATTAACGAACTACAGAATAAAGCTTCTCAGGTAAAATCTCGTTCATTAGAATTTTAATGTTTTTTTTTTTAATTATGTAAATTTTCAATTATTGTAACAATCTTCTCATGTGCTTTGCATAAAAAAAATTTTATCGTGTCAAAGCCTTGTTGAAATTGGAAAGTAAGGTTATATTTCTATGCTCTACAATGAGTATGTACGTTGGAACAAGCATCACGTTCGCTTGAATGAGCATCACAAGCTGGCTCCAGAACAAACGTTATTGATATCCAATAGAAATGTCTTTAATTTTCTGTGTATAATTTAGTCTTTTGGTCATTTTGTGTAACTCATTGTACAGTAGTTTTAAGTGTGAACAATGTGCCTGTGTCCTATTCTGATCATAATGTACTTTGTTAGAAGTGTTCTTTCAGTTTTTTTGCCATAATTGTTAGGAATTTTGCAATGCATGTGTTTGCTTGTTGTAATGATTTGAACAATGTACTTAAACCGTATTGAGATCATTACATAAAGTATAAATTCTTTTTTCGTGTTTTGTTGCATGTAAAATTAACAGGTAATGAATTTAATTTTAATTTCGCACAGTTTTATATCAGCATTTACCATGTTGCAAAAACTAATATTTTCCAGAGCGGTTAATACCAAATTTTTCCATGGTACACCAGGGGTAGGGAAAACATTGCCAACACTGCCTTTAACACTTCTGTATTTATATTGAATTGCATTGAATTTCATACCCAAAATAAAACAAATTTTGATATGAATGTAAACGAAAATCAATCAAAATATTTTTTGTGGATGAATTTTGCATTATTTTCAAGATGCGTACATACGTTTGTGCATTGCATGACTACACACTGTCTAAAAGTTTTTCAAAGCATTCTGTTTAAAATCATGTGAGGTATTTTCACTGATGGGACAAAACCATAGACTATGCACTTTGGGTCCACAGATCATTTGTATGTATGAAAGTTGCTGTCGGACTGGGACTTAGAGAACCAACATTCTCAGCACAGCAGGTGAAAGAAGAGAGTGAAATGTTTTAACAGATCACATTTTTATATCATCACAGACTGTGAGCAAAAGACATGGAAGATGATCATTACATATTAGTTCTATCATGCCATGACACTCACCATCTCAGAATTTAATTAAACTTTTTGCACTTCCTATCAGGTTGTACCATCACCACCCCTTCGTAGGGGCTAACCTTAACACTGGTGATGGCAACTAACAAACACACAGTAGCAGAAACGTGGGTTGCGATTCCCAACTACAGTATTAGCAAGCAACGCCTAGGCAAGGATTTAACGTCAAATCTAACAAAGATAGAACTCATAACCTCAAATATCAGGGTAGCAAAATCAGTTAATAATTGGCATAATGTTCAAGTAGGTCATTATTATTAGCAATCATGAAAACGGGCAATTACACGTTAGCTTCAACTTCAAAGAAAGATCATAGGTCGGGTTTCATCGCAACAGTGATTTATTGATAAATGAAAACATCTTAACAGAGGATCAACAGTTACATAACCTTGAAGATTTTATCAACTAAAATTAACATAAATCGAAACATTCAAAATGAAACAAATAACATGGAACATTAATTTTACCAAAATATGATTAACAGGCGTGCAAATGTAATCAATTATATAAGTTAAACAATATGAAATATCAAGAAGCTCTAGTCGATAATCCTGAGAAGGGTGTAGCAAAGACAATAACTAAACATCGGCTAGCCCTATCCTCGTAGGGAACTAGCTCACACAACATAGGCTAACCGAGTCCCATTCCTCAGTAGCTAACCCTGACATAAAAAACAGACAACACATGCCTCTAAATACAAATAATTAAAACTTGGGGGACACTCACCCTTACATATAATCACAAACACAAGCATAACCTACCTCAGTAGTATGCACACATTAACTAACACCCTCGCACAAGTCTCATAAATCGGGCACATAAGGTGTATGCAAAACATCCAATTCGTTTACTATTACTTATCTGCCATGGTATACATTCTCTGTCTGCCAAATCTAAGCATCAAATTACACGCCTACAAAGATTAATTAACAAGCGAACAAAACCAATAGAATTTACTTGTCTGCCCCCCCCTCTCTCTCTCTCTCTCACTGAATAAATATTACAATTCTACATGTAGAAATTCCGAACGTGAAAGTTACGTTAATTTACTTGTCAAAGTGATTAAATAAATATTACAAAGTGAATAAATATTACATATAGAAATCCCGAATGTGAAAGTTACTTTAATTTACCAGTCAAAGTGAAAACCAACAAACAGAATAAAACATGAACGAAACACTAGGACTTGGGCCATTATGCTAAAGGACTTCAACTCAAGAAATAATCAAACAAGAAACTAAACAGGCGCTGAAAAGTAACCAATTACAAGTCCTGCAGCATAACAACCCATTCCACGTTTACAATAACGAATAATAAGCCTCACACTTACATTTCATTGGAAGCCGACTGAACCCACATACAAGAAAAACCCAAGTATAAATACAAACAGTGAGCAGGAAGATAATCCCTGGAAGTAGTCCGCCCAACATGGCGGAGCAACTATAACAAGTTAAATTACAATAAAATAATTATTACTATTAAACCTGAAATTACATAATGAAAATACAATACAAACTTTACACATCTCGCTTGGTACAATATTAACTACATATACAATTCCTCTCATAAATTCTCAAATTTACAGGAAAATTATTTAATACAACTCTAGGCGATATTTCTTGAGGTTCGGGGACGGTCACTGAAGTGCACTAGTGTAGCGCGAAACTAGTTGCACTGTCTGTACCTGTGTCTCTGTTTAGTCCATGTTTCATCTATGGTAAGGAAAGTTATGTTTACATACAGCATCGTAAAATATTCCAAAACAACAAATGGAATATAAGGTACGTTTGAGATTCTGGATACGTGGAAGTGTTCGAAACATAACTGCTGAGTATTAAATATGTTAATTCCTGATATCTCACAGAGTCTGAACTGTCTTGGACTCGTCACATTACATTGCTTACCGATACAGTCAGTGCAATGCCACTGTCAATATTCACAATATTGTAGTTGACTATCTGCTAAGTCTTGTAAACGATACATTTGGTAGAATCTTCACAAAATACATGAAAGGAAGTGCGGGCCCAGCACAAGGTCAAGCCCTGAAAAAAATTGTTGTAAGTGTCGTGTTAGTTATGTATTTGAAAAGTACATACATACTGTCAAGTAAAAAATTTGCAGTTTTACTTTATGTTCCATTCCTGTTTTATGTTAAAAATTCCTGCCACAGCTTTTTAGTGACTCATCATAATTATTGTTTTGTTGTCACGTAACCAAACACATTATATAAGACAGAGATTTGATAGTTACAATTTTGACCAGTTTTTTGGGAACAAAGGATGTCTGGGGCCAGTGGGACATCACTGAATGAAAGTCCGCTATTCCATTACACAATTAGAAGCCATTGCTGTCTAATTGGAGAACGATGAGGCTTAATGTCCGTTATGAAGATAAAGGACAGCAACACATTAACCAAAGATCACCATAGGCAGCGAAAGAAAGAGTACAACCACTGAGCTTGGTCTAGGTGGGGAACTATCATTGCGGGTCTATGTAGGGAGCTACCATTGCGGGTCTATGTAGGGAGCTACCATTGCGGGTCTACGTGGGGAACTACCATTGCGGGTCTATGTGGGGAACTACCATTGCGGGTCTATGTAGGGAGCTACCATTGCGGGTCTATGTAGGGAACTACCATTGCGTAACTACTGCATTGTTGTGAATGTAAGCCACCACTGAATATAAACTCACAGTTACAATTTATTATGAGAAAGTGAAAATATGATAAACTTGAATGCTTCAACAAAAAATTTACGAATGTTAACTTAAATTTATGGCAATAGAAAGTAATGTTTCATATCACATTTATTTGCATGAACAGTTAAATTTCTTGTGAACATACTGTGCCCACTCAGGCTCAGACGACTGGACAGAGACACATCCTGTCCAGTCAAAACAGGCAAAGTTGAGCAAGGGCTGTGAATCCACGGCCGTACAAATACACACAATACATAAAGGACAACATACGTGAGGGGTGAATCTACTTTACGAACATACAACACATGAATCAGCGACGTCAAATGTATTGGCAGTTTGAAATTTACAGGATTGAACAAACAAGCTCAAAGATACATACAAAAACGCAATTGAAAGTTACAATAAATAGGGATCTGCAGCAAGGATACATTTACGTTAATATAAATAACGTAATTACCAAAAAGAGCCTGACTCTGATCCACTCGCCATATCGATGCTCAACCGGCATGTACTTAATTAGAAAGAGAGAAAGGTAAGACAAACAAAGAAAGCTGAAAGCCAAACCAAACTTGGCTAAACAAGTGATTTAACGAACCGTAGAAAACATCAAAACGCACGATCCTATTCAAAGAAGAAAGTTAACTTTCCAATCTGACGCATGCCAACGGAGCATCTAGGTAGCAAGTAGCAGACAACCTTGCTCTGTGGGTGCAGGACACAAGAGTGCCGGAGCACACATCGGCAGAAGGCCGGGTAGAGCAGGGGAGAGAGTAAAGGAGGGAGATGACGAAGATAGCAAACGGGACCTGAACATTGACGAAAATCGGCGAGGCGGCGCATGCCCATTAAATGAGTCTATTCCCAAACATAGGAGCACAGACGATAAAGTACAAGTTCCATTGGGCACTATCATTCGTAAGGCATAATACTATAAACTGAGGCTGAGTAGGGAGTCCATACACAAGAAATATTCGGGGGTTCTTGCAAGGCCATGCTGTCCCAGCATAACACACTAGTGCATTTATTATTCACATCCTGCGAAATCAACATGCCAGCATTTTATGCTTCTATGAACCTCTAAAATTGTATTGTGCATTACAGAAACATCTTTTATTTTGTTCCTTAAATATTTAATTCAACTAAATAATGGAAATCTGCTTTCTGATGACTAAAGTAACCATAACTAACCTCACATTTCTGCTAACCCTAACGATTGCTTGCTGAACACAATTTGATACAAAATTTTTACAGTTGGTATTGTAGTTGTACTGGAACCTTTTCGATTAATTTTTTTATTGTGATGCCACAATTATAGCACTATCTATTTCACAAAATAAAACTGAAAACTATGTGAGCGTTAACATTAAATGAGAAAACATAAACTTAGGAGGCAAATAAATGAAAGTACTTTAGATGAGACAAAAATTATTATCTCAACTGTGTTAGGGATACTCCTTTGAAATTGGGGCTCAGCTCATCTCAAGTTCTTTTAAAGTAAAAGGAGCTAAGCTCCAGCTAGAGTTCATTTGGAAGAAAGGAACTAGCTACAAAACTCATCTTTCGTGAAGCTTAGGTTATTTTTAGTTCCTTTCATGGACTGTTAGCGATAGCAAAAAAGCTGTTATTACATTTTTAAGTGACAATTATTTATTTGCATTGCAGTAAATTAAACTTCAATACTATCTGGCACAGCTAGTTTATTTATGTCAAAATCATTTTTAAGCAAAGTTGTATTTTAAAATATTAAACATATATAGTTCTTCACATATTAATACTTGTGGCTGCTTTAAACTTGCCATACATCCCGTATTCAAGACAAAAAATCAGTGTTCCGCATTGCCAACGTATGGGACATTAATAATCCCATATTTAATATTGTGTAGTAGAATGTTTACTTTATCTGTATGTGGCCGTGCAGCCGCACAATGCTTTATTCGAGGTTAGACAGGGATACAGTAGATAGCAGCAGCTAACAGTAACACAATTATCGCACTGGTAGATAGCAGCAGCCGTCAGTAACCATACAGTAGTTGGCCAGTCTACTGTGATACAGTAACTGTATCGTTAGCATTCGTATCAGTTTTTTTTTTTTTGCTGTTTATTAATGTGGTGTTGTTGTTATCTTAAAATATAACTCTCCATCGAAGAAAAGAAAGCGACTTTCTGTAAAGGAGCATAATAGTGAAGAACACAAAGTTTTCACTAGTGAAATTGCAGTGTGTTACCATAATGTTAAACACAA
Organism: Medauroidea extradentata; assembly: GCA_003012365.1. NCBI lineage: Eukaryota > Metazoa > Arthropoda > Insecta > Phasmatodea > Phasmatidae > Medauroidea > Medauroidea extradentata. The sequence goes on from PNEQ01027227.1 coordinate 25,396, forward strand.
CCTCAGTTATAATAGTTTCCGATGTGATGCTCGTTTGGCACATATTTGGAGGCAATTAGAGCAGAATAAACAAATTTTCCTGCGAGAGGAGTAAAGCAAAGGCTTTGGTCAAGAATGATTTAGGGCCGAAAAGTGTAAGAGATTTTCGTAACATTTTGAAGGATCCAGAAAGTACTTACGCTTGCTATCGATACTTCAAACAAGGAAAACAAAAATTTCTTCCCTGCGCGTCGCCAATATTTTGACACACTTGCTGGTTCAATGTAAGGTCAGTGTAAGTGCCAAGTCTTTTGTAATTTGTTTGTAACTGAACTTATTTGAAATATTTTACGGTTATTGCCTTTCTTTTCTTCAATTTTTTTTATTCATAATTTTTCTTATATTTTGGATATAATAGAGTAAAGTGTCGAGTCATCAACAGTAATCCACGAATTTCTGAAGAGTTGTAGGAAGGTCTAGACTTTCATTAGATAGTATGTCATATTCTGCAAACAATGGAAATGTTAATTATGGAATTGGAAGTGTATTAAGCATTTGCAAGCGGATAATAGTTTTGTTCTTAAAGAAAAAATTGTAATGCATGTGTTTTACATAATTGTTGGAAGCATGCAAGTAATGTTCTAGATGCTGATGTTGAGACTTGTGTTAAAGTGTGTCAGTCATTTTTAGTCTTCAGCAAAACAGAGGTAAGAACTGATTTCTTTTTCTGAGTTTGTTGATAATAAGTATGCAGAATTAATGGGTCACGTTCCAACAAGGTGGTTGACTCTAGGTAGGGCAGTAGACAGAATTATAATGAATTTTGAATCATTATCAAGCTATTTTCGCAGTATGTCCAAATCAGAATGTCTTGCGGTTTTTAAGGAATTTTTCCAAGATGAAAGTGGAGTAAAAGAGGAATTATTGTGAATTTGTCTTGTGTTTTTTAGTAATGTTGCCAAACTTTTTAAGGAACATATTTTAGTTTTGGAAAGAAGTAATTTGGCTATTCCTGAAACATTTGAAGTTATGAGTATATTAAATAAATAAACTTGAAAACAGGTTAGAAGATAAGTTTGTCCCTCAGAAAATAAATCCTCTATGAGTGAGCTCCTGTCAAAAGAACAAGACAGAGTTTTGAAAAAATGTCCAAGAGTTTTACACATCTTGCCTGTCATATCTTGAAAAAAAATTTGATTTTACAAATGAAAGTGTATTTAAAAAAAATCAGTGAGATTCACTGCTTGCTAAATTCTCTGACTTTAAGATTGTGTTAATGCTTTCAAGTTGTCTGATATTTGTCCCCAATTTAATTTTGACAATTTTATGAAGAGTTTTTTTAGAGATTCATTAAAAATGCTAAATAACGAAAAATTTGAATCTTCTGAAGAAAAAAATGGTTACAATTTTTCAGCAACAATGTTTCATTGGATATCCCAAACATGACCATATTAATTTTGTATGTCTTACGTATTCCTGGTTCAAATACTTTCGTAGAACACGTGTTCTCAATTTTAAATAACAAATTGAATAATGAAAGAAGTAAATGTTTCTGAATCAGATTGTGACATTCAGAGTTCGTTAAGACTTGTCCGTACTTTTATGATCTATGTAAAGACAATGTGAATTTCTTGACAAACACAAAGAAAAGTTGTAAATATGATACTTGTGCTGCAACTTCAATCACAGATTGGCGATTTAAAAAAATGTGTATATAACATTTTAATTTAAGTTACATTACTTTATGAAGCATATAAAATATATTGATTTTGTTTTTGCTATATATTGGCTTTATATTAATTAGCACTGTATTTTGTTTACGTGGCAGTCTCTCAGTGATCACTTTTGACCTCTTAAAAAAAATATAAGAGGGCTGCTAGGTGTCCCTTATCCGTGTTCTGAAAATCTGGCAAGTCTAGGCTGCCCACAAATATTTTCATTAACAGTTTTTTTTTTTTGTGTTATCAAAGTTTTGAAAAGGGCTGTTTTTCAAGACTAAAGAAAAGATGTATATCTATACTGAAAATGCATTTTGTACATTTGATTGTAGTTTGTGGGAGAAAAAAAACAACTTAATAATGTTGACGAGATGTATGTTTAAATCTGAAGTAAAGTGTCTCTAGTAATTTTAGGGTTATAGAAATGAGCCCCACAAATATTTAAAACCAATTTGTATTGTAATATTTATTCCTGTTTAAATATACATAAAAATATTGACAGTTAACACAAGACAGGTTAGTTGTGTAGTCAATGAAAAATAACTTAGCACATTGCTGGTTGAAGGAAGTGTTAGGACAATAATTTTATTGCTTGTAGAAGCATTATTTTGTGTGCTTGTTCCAATTATTGGTGTTGCTCCAAGAGATACTCGTGGTTGGTGTGGTAGATCTTCGTGCGACTATTTCCCTGTTTCTTTGCAGTAAAATCTTAATAAATGTCTAGATAAATTTGTTTTCATATATCCTTGTACACTGGTACCGCCACGTGAAATTTAATGATGTAAAAACTAAATTTCACTTTTTTTCTTTCATTCTTTACTTCTTTCTTTCTCGCTTTTTCATTTGGATGGACAGTGGAATACTCAAAGAAAAACTAAATTTTTAAACATGATTTCCTAACAGAGATACTGGTACATCCGCACTTTTCACTGCACAATTTAAAATATGTCACAATTGCAAATTACTAACTCTCATCTCTGTATGAAGCAGGCAGCAGCCATGATGTAATGATTCAGTTGTTTTCAAAACACATGACTACTAACGCCATTATTTTACATTCTGCCACAGTGTTTACATAACTCAAGTACTAAACGACCCAGAGTAACGGTAATCGTTGAGACATAGTAAACAGAAATTATAGTTTAACGAACCATCAAAAATAACTGTGCTAACATAACGTGAAATTATTTTCCTTTGTACATACGTATAAGTTGATGCAGGTAACCACGAGACGTTCTTGTTTCCGCTTCGGTGAGAATGCATGCAACCAGTATGGAGCAGTTTCCACAATTTATGTTAGGTATCTAATCGGTTAATTCACTGAATGATTTAGCGGTTGAAAGTTGTTTCGATGGAAGATAGTACAATATTTCTGAGAAAATGGTGGTGCTAAAACATTCTTTGCAACGCTTACTAACAGCTTGTAAACAAAATCTGCAGTTATCAAAATAAACAAGACATTAGGTAATGTTCTTGCAAAATAATCTTAAAGTTTAAAGCAAAAGTTTGCAGTGAGTTTGTTTGTGTGTGCAAATTTTCCCATGCTTGTTGTCCACAAAATTACAAAGATGACTAATCAGCATAAATAATCGGCTGTGTTTTTCATGATTATGACGTTCGGCAAATTAAGTAAAATCGGCAGATTATTATGATCTGTGTTTTGCTTCAGCCCAGCTCTATTTCCCAAAATAACAACACTACAATGATTGACATTTGCCAGCTTCAGTTTTCTAACATCACCTATGCACAGGGTACATGTTCCGAGAGTGTAAAAAGGAGGCGGGAAGTAGGGATTTGCTTAAGTGGCCAATATTATCTTGCCAACAACTGTAGCGGTCTTATCACTCGCATGTAAAAAACTATTTCGGCCCATGTTATAAAATAATAGGGTGATGAGAAGATGTAGCAGAAGAGAAAGGGAGAGAGTAGGGCGCAGTGTTTTGTGCACCCCAAAAATGTTTCACAGTGTTACCTTCAAACAGCAAGCACCTCCTTCCTTTTGGTGTCTAATCTCTCTCTCTCTCTCTCTCTCTTTTTCCCTTACTCTCTGTCTCTCTCTCTTTCTCTGACACATGCCATGCGTGCACATGCAAGCTTCCTCTCTCCTATCTTTCAGCAGCTTGCATCTATCAGAGATAATATTTTACTGTCCTCCTTTCATACCAACATAACCTCATGGCCACATGCAGGAGGGGAAGTGTTGTGATGCAGCTGGGCTGACTGTTAGAGAAAAAGGAAGCGCCAACGAACTGACCTTTACGTGGCGCTTGCCTGAGATTAAAAGTAGCAAGCTTATATGAGCTGACGCTACAAATAAAGGAATGAAGCTCTCTTGGAAACTACTAAATAAAAAAAAAGAACCAAGTTCCACATAAGAAAAAAGAGCATGCTACTCTGAGCTATCTTCTCCTAACGACTGTATCTCAATGGCCTCGGCTTGCAGACGACTAACGTTGTTAGTTAGGTTTTTTGTTACATTACTCCAATTTCCATGTCTTTGGCTATGCTTGCTAAGTTGTGGACAGTAAACATTTTGTAACCTATGATAACCAATGTGTGAATTTGTGATTCATTATACTGCAGTACATTTTCAAAAGATACTGTAAAATTATGACATTCTTTTCTGGTAAGTACAGTATTTCATTTCCTGGGTAGGAAATGTCATTCCGTAGTAAAATAAAAGAACTTATATTGTTTTTGTTATATTGTGAAAATAAGCTGGAGGCAAGTTTTAAAATGAGAGGAATATGTGGTTTATTTTTTTAGTAACATATATTTGTGGGCAGAAGTGTTTTGTCAGCGTATTTTTAGTTAGCTAAATGAATCTAGGATGTAAAAAAAATAATAGGTGACCACCTGTTACATTGCGTCTTCAGTGACTGTAAAATATTTTTTTATTAAGGTATACAACGGAGAACAGAAGGCATGCTCACCACGGGCCGTGAGGTTATCTTCAGTTCCATTGGTAGAGAAGAAACCTGTCAACAAATTCCTTCGTTCATTTCAGGATCTAACTGCTGACCCCATCGTGTTTGCTCGGTGAGTTCACAACTTTTTGTTACGCGAGACATTAATGATAAGTAACCGGCAAGAGTTTGCTTTGGTTTCTAGCTTACAAGATGTTAGGGCCGAATTATGATAGTTTCACAAATCACTTAGCACCTTAACACCATTATATGCACGTCAGATGCGTTGAATTGAAGTGCTATAATATGATCAGGGCCGAATTATGATACTTTCATGGATAACTTATTACCTTAACACTATCACATTAACTTCAGATACGTTAAATTGAGGTGCTTTAATATATTCCTTAATGTAAGCAGAAAGCACACAATGGAAATGTTTTAAAATCAGTTAGGATTAAATTTGGAAAGCCATTAAATTAGTAGTTTCAAGAACAGTACACAAATGGACAGTTCTCTGTGACCTTAATTAATTTTGAAGAAGTTAACCTTAGTAGAATCATAAAACGTTAGCTTCAACGAAACTGGAGGCTGCGGTAGCCGAATGGTCAGACCATTCGCCTACCACCAGGGCGATCCGGGTTAGATTCCCGACGGGGTCAATCCCCGGATTTTCGCAATTGGGATTCGTGCCGGACGATGCCGTTGGTAGGTGGGTTTTTCTGGTATCTACCGTTTCCCCTGCTTTTTCATTCTAGTGCTGCTCCATACTCACCTCATATTACCCTTCACCAGCGCTAAAGACCTCGATGTTTAAGCGTTGACCAAAAATCTCTCTCTCTCTTCAATGAAACTGCCAAATGCAAGACTTTATAGTAGTGGTCATACTGTTGGTGATTAATAACGTAGTGCAATCGTGATGTAGTTTTTATATTTATTTTCTTAGTTGCAAGGTTTTCTAGTTGAGGGAATGGTAAAAGGTGCAAAATGAAACAGAGAGGTTTATATAAATGTGTCTATAATTGAATCTTGTAAAATCATACTTGTATATTATTGCCATTGATAAAGAGCTTGGCAACATTTTAATTAACGGTTGCTAAACACAACGTAAAATGTCGCCCTTGATTCCAAACCCACACCAGCTATATGTATGTACACTAGACCCCCGATTTTACGAATACTCACTGTTCCTCTCATCGCATTCGTAAAATCGCTACCTTCGTAAATTTGATAGCGGCTTATTTTTGTCCCCCCCCCCCCCCCTTACCTATACAGAAAGTTTTAAAATTGCATTTTTTCTGCAAAGTGTCTCTAAGCTCCGACTTCCGTAGCGTTTTGCGGGAAATAAATTAACGTAATAATGTAAACATAAATTGATTTCAGTAGCCAGACGTTACACTGTTGAGCTGTAGATATAACCGACCCTTGTCCCCAAAAAAATTAGAAAATCGAGATTCCGAGTGTCTTCTCTGGAGCGAATTGCCCAATTTGCGTAGCGTTTAGTGGGGAAAAAAAGTAGGCATACCTTACTAGTAAAATGCCCTTGTAAATTATTCACCAAAGAAAGAAGGAATAAGCGGATGTATTTATTCATTGCGCAGTTTTATATAACTTAACGTAAAAACATTCTCTCGGCGTTGTTGATGAATTGTATGAGAACGTAGATACTAGTAGCGTGCACAGCGGACAGATAGCGCAATTGTACGAACGTTCACAAGATGGCTGATAGATAGCGGCACCGTAGCATATACCGACGTTGTTCCAAAAACGCCATTTTGTGACGTTTTTACCTAAAATCGTCGAGAATTACATGTATGAGTGATTGAAAATAATCACTTTCACAGTCAGTATATGCGGTAAAAATTAATTAGGAGTTCCGGGATTACGTAATACACGAACGTCTATTTTTCAAGTTCGACATACTCGGAGACAAATGTTTCTACACTTAAAATAGGTAGCGCTATTATCGTTCTCACTTGCGACACGCAGTAACGCATTGTTTAAGCAAATTATGCGCCAAGTAATTGTTTTAAGTACGTATGGTGTTAACGCAATAAAGGAAAATATCACGCTATTATTTATAGGGTTCGTGTAAAAAAATTAACTCATTCGGCGCGAGACGAGAGAGATATAAGCCGTCGTGAAACAGCCTAGAAGGAGGCTGTACTATAGTTAAATGAGCATATGCGCATGCGCTGGAACTTTGTGTCTATAGTACGACCTCAATATAGATCCTAATACGTTGTAGTTGGAGACAGGTCGGCCGGCTTAGCTCAGGCGGCGGCGGCGCGCGTGCGGTTTTGAAACTGTCACTGCCACATTTTTTAACGGATTTTCGCTATTTTTGTTTTATTTTTAATATTGTGACTTACCAAGTAATAACTGCAACTCTACAATTCATATTTTAATGCTGTGAATTAGATACAGTATGTTTTATTCATTGTCAACGTAATTCCTTTCAATTTTTTTTGTCATATAATTTTGTTATTTTTTGAGGGTTTCTGAGATTGTATTCATAGAATCGCTACCTTCGTTAAATCCAGGGTTCGTAAAATCGGGGGTCTAGTGTATATCGTGAATGCATTTAGCAACAGATAAAATACTATATTTTCATTATACGGTATGTTACCAAGTTATTATTCGTTTGTGCATATTATTAATATAAGTAATGCATATTACATCATTTGGTTTTTTATGTTACTTAAAAGAGTTGAATTAGTAGATGAAGTGCATTAATTTATGTAGTAGACCTGTGTATTATTTACCTTGAGTACAGCCAGTCATCCACTATTATTCCTAGATTAATATTTTATTTGGAATTTTAGTGTGTTTCAAGATAGGGTACCGTGGCACTTTTCCCAACTGGTGCTTGCTCCTCAGTGCTGCTACTCTGAAAACTTGACTATTGCTTCTCTTGATTTTAAGCAATCGTTACTACTTTACTTTTTGATTTACTAACTTATTCCTCCAGAATCATTTTTTCGGATTGTACAACACCAATGTTATAACCCATTTTCTATTTCTGCATTTTTTTCAACCTTGACATTCAAATAAGTACATCACTTGGAATTTTAGGATCCATGCATGTTGATATTTTCAATTTTATCATGTAAGCGATGTGGGCCTTGTTATTCTTATTCTCAAGAATTAATACTTGTGTTAGCTATGTGCGTGTACAGTATCATAAAGTCAATTTATTATTGTTTTGTTGTTATGTTGACCTGTAAATATTCTTATGTATGTACTTTTCTGATACTAATAAAAATTGTATAAACTACTAGCAAAGCCTTTAAAGTTATGTGCCAATAAAAACAAATATGTGCACAATATGCAATATGAAAAGAAATACAGTATAAGCAAAAAGATAATACAGGAAAAAAATAACACACATACGAAGACATTAGCTTATCATATAGGTATTTGGCCATCAAGCCCATTTTACTTCACTTTAAAGCTTGAACATTCCAAGCTTTACATTATCATACATAAATTTCCTTGTTCATGAAACGTAAATGCTAAGTCATCGTATTTATGACCTTAGCCATGTTTTAAACGAAGGTATGCAAGCAGATAGCTTAGTTCACTTCTTTAACGTAAGCAAACTCCACTCAAATAGTTTGTAAACAACTGAAGTTGAAATTTAGTGTACTTGAGTTAACCAAATGATTTTGGTAATCCCTAATGTAGACTTCTTAAGAGGGAGTGGTACATAATTCAACGCTAAAAGCATTAATCTATAACTGTCGGTTTCTTGAAGCCAATTTGTGAAAATTTAACAATAGCAATCCTAGACAATAGTTTTTGCCAACGTTTTAAACAAAATTGTTTCTAGTATTACGAACTTCTGAGGCACAATCTCTGATGCCCGAACCTTGTGTATTTAACTGCGGCGCAAGAAATCACGCATAACAAATGAGTAATTCTGGATAAATATTTACTCATAAAGTTGGCAAATACTTTTATCTAGGATTGTCATTGAGTATATTATCCATATTGGCTTCGAAAAAAGCATAGAAATCAATAGATGTTTTCAACGTTTATTTATCTCCCATACACTTTAAAAGAGTAATAGATATTCACCGTAGCATGTAATTTTTTAACTGTGCATTATTTATGAGTTAAGCTAAATTTAACACTTTGTCTATTTATTAATTGCATTTTCCATAAGCTTATTTAAAATTTGTTAAGGTTTTTGTTTGTAAAATTGTGTCAACTCGTGATGTATTTTTCTAAAGGCATTATTTAATGCTAATTAATATTTTACGATTTGTTATTTATAAGTGGTGAAGCTAAGACGTGTAGCCTTTGCTTACACTTAACCATTTTTCATACAAATTGTTAAAAAATATACTACCAAATACATGAAACTTATTAAATGAAACTAATTATTTAAACAGTTGTCTACAATTTTATGAAATATTATCTAAATACCTGGATACATAATATAACTTGCTTGTGCATAGAATTTCATAACTTAAAAAATTAAACTATGCTAGTTAGCAATGGGTACAGCAATATCAGTTAACAGCACAAACTTTTTACAGGGTTTGTAATGTTACCAAATACATACACAAAAATAAAATCACCTAAACACTTAAAAGAAGTAAGTAATTACACCCAGAATTCTATAGCTCAACTTTATAAATGGCAGAAAACACTCCTTGAATACTACATAAACTTTTTTTATTCTAGTGCACAAGTATCTATGGACTTAACACTTTTTTGCATGCAGCAGTTGGCAAGCCTTGCACTGTCTTTGGTTTTTATTTAATTATTTTTACTTCCTGTGCTATTTTCGAGAAGAATCACCATTTCTAGTAGGAGTGAATCAAGCAAGTTCACCTCTCAAATTTTGTATTGAGCGATATGTGTATGTTTTGTATTTCTGTCTGTTTAAGAACTCCAAAATAATTTACCAAACAACATTGATAAAAGTTCACTTCTTAAACTTAGTATTGAGCAATATGTGTTTGTGTTGTATTCCAGCCAGTTTGATATCTCCAAAACATGTTACCTAACAACACTGGTACTAGATTTATAAAAAAAAAAAACATTGTTTTGAAAATATTCAAAGAGACTGTCGTATCAAGGACTACCTACGTAACGGTATTTTCCTCTGTTTGGTTATGAAAAAGTAATGTTTGTAAAGTTTGTAATATTTTTATTGTATTATTTTTAAGTTGTCATACATAGAGTTTTCTTTTTATTTTTTTTTATTTTCTTGTGTTTTTTTAAGACATTATTATAATAAAAAACATTAACGAAAGTTGTCTTAACAGTTATGTTAGCGAAAATTTTACCTAGAAAAACAATTTAATATTTACATGATTCTTCCTAAATATTTTTGCACCAAATACAACCACATAAAGTAATAATTCAGTGCGTATTTTTATTTCATGTTATTGAACTTCGAAAATGACATATTTCCAAACGCCGCCTTAAACACGAAAACGCGTTCCTATTGGCTAACATGCGTGTGACGAAATTGGATAGTTTTCGATTGCTGCGTCCCCACAAGACATTATAGTAGGTTTTTTAATCTTACACGGACATAAAAAACTGGGCAAATTTTATGTACCAGGTTTCTTAAAAGCTAACTCGTAAAATTCGCTCGTGGTCAATGCATGTACCATTACAGTTGAAAATTTTCTGAGTTTATAACGAAAATTTCACTGGAGTGAAGACAGCGAGGTAACTCTTGAACGTTGCGACATTTTAGTGGTAGGTTTGAGTTTGTCAGTTTAATTCAAATTCCGGAGTGATGATAACTTACTACGAATCCATTTTATTGTGTCAAATATGCTCAAGAATAATACATTTTGTTTTAAAGTCAACTGTACGAAGGTCACATCCATCCATAATAAACGAACGTATCAAGCTAACAGTTTGAATACGTTTAAGCAAACCTGCTGGCCCTTACCGACTGGTGATCTAGCATTTTAATTGCGCGAATTGGGAAAGTAATATAAAACAATAATTTATCTATAAAAATCACTTTTTCTTTCCAATTATTGTTGTGTTGCGTGTGAGCGACCAACAAACCTACCTTAGCAGTGCTGCCATCTATTGACACATTTCGCAAAACCCCACCCACCTCGCGAATTATATGCCAATCACAAGTCCTTTGAACTCGCCTATAGGCTAAGCCGTTTTCCAGGCGAGGCGGGGCACAATACGCTGAAATAACCATTGCGTACATAAACTGTACTTTTGTAGCTAATAGCAGACTGTTTCAGGTTAATTTTTTTCAGAAACCATGAAGTCAGTCTCTTATTGTCTCACGGCACTGTAGTAAATGTTGTGTTTGGAGTAAATTTAATTGTATTGCTGCACAAAGGAGCTACTTTAGACCCATAACTATTTGGAGTCCCGGCAATACCCGTTCTTACCACAGAAACAACTGGATTTAACACAACTTCACGTTGCTGTAAATAAACAGCACACAATAACAAGACCAATGACGTCACAGCAGCATCAACATGGCGGCACTCGTTTTTACAAAGCTAAAATAAACCCTCTCTTTATTTACTTTTTTCTCGGGTTATATGGACACAAACAAAGAAAGTGTGGTACCGTTGTTCATCAAATTAAACGTATTTTTAAATAAAAATAAAATTAAAAGTATGTAATACCCCTGTTGCGAGATACATACTATCGAATAAATGATTTTTGGGTTATCAGCATTCAGATCACGGGTTGTTTGCAAGACCTGTTTAAAAAAACAATAATAAAAACACTTTTTTTTATTCTTACACATTTCTAGACAACAAGGAAAGTTAGGGAAAGTTTGTCCAGTACATAGATTTCTTGTGGACAATTATTCTGATTTTCAGATTTTTCAAAACAGATATTTTCTCAACATATTGAACATTTTTCGCATCTAGTTTTTTTACACTGTTTTTTTTGCACAAAATACTCGAGATTTTTAAACACGTCAAACAATAAACACATGTTTATGGCAATAAAAATGGTCTTATAAGAAAAGGAAAAAAAATTGATTTTTTGTTTCTTTTTTGAACTGATATACAACATGAGATATCTCGGGGAAAATTTGTGAAGGGGTTAGTGATAAGCAATAACTAGAGCATTTACACTAAATATGAATTAACTAATATGAACTTAATAAAAATTTACCTAATACAAAGACTACTGTGGCTGGTAAGTTTGTCAGTTACATATTAAATGTATACAAACCAGGTAAATTAAGAATTTTTAAAAAATTGGGACAGTAATTTTTGTATGAACCAGTGCAAGAAAAACACGAGTGAACTTAATTTAAAAACTAATTAAGAACTTGCAAAGTGCTCACATTACTGCAGACACACACAAACAATTTTACTTGGATGAAGGGAAGACTGACAATTGCTGCACAGTAAATAGGTGTACAAGTAGGACTCCTTTAAGGCAGTTTGATCCATACCACCTTAGCTACATCAATTTTCACTCAATAACATCTGAATTGGTGGAGGTATCAACATTTTGACACAAGGGCATAGATTAAAGTTTTCTGAAATTATTGTAACTTTAATATCTTAATTTTTTATTGTAATGGAAACAGCTCACAATAAATGTGATTATCATACACTAGCACTTTAATTTACAATGGTCATAGTGGTAAACGACAACATGCCATTTGGATTCCAAAAACTATACCTGTGCCCTTGTCAATGTGCAAAATGTTCTCTTTATTGCCGGATTTGTTGTGTTGTGTGAATATGGGGTTTTCCTGAACAAAATAAGTACACATGATGTATATAAATATTTCTTTTGATATTCGCGAATAATGAAAATGAAACTAATATTGTGCAAAAATATGAATAAAACACTTATGAATATTTAATTTTGGTGAATGTTTAACTTATATAAAAACTCACTTTGTGTGTTTTCTTTTTTCGAGAAACAAGCCAGTAGAAACATTTTAGCGAGGAAAACATTTTACCTTAAATGAGGAAAACTGACCACATTTTTGTAGTGTTCTTGAAACACACATTTATCAATGAAAACATTTTGTAAATAAACTGCAACCACAATATTGTACAAAAATTTACGTTTTTAAATTATAAAAAAATGAGCTTGTAAAGTACACATCAAAAAAAGTTGCCACGTAAATACAAACCACGTGTTTGAAATATGATGCTTAACTGAATCCATCATACGTTTATAGTGTACATTGGGCCATTCTTATTTAAATTATAGAAATTGAAAATTGTATTATAATAGTAAATACATTTTTTGCCTTTTTAACGTCATACATTGTCACAGTGTCACCACAGCATGAATGTCGCCAGGTATAAAGTAACAGCGTCCATTATTGTATACATAGTGTGCTGTGCAGTGGTAGTGTATTTTAAACTTCTTTGCAAATGACATTCACTAATCTGTTGAATTAAGATTTCTTGGAAAATGTGAAATTTTTATTTACATGAAGATAAAAAAACTCTTATTCACGCAGTAAATAAACATCTGTGTTAAGTTTCATATACAATGCACTCATCAACCGGCCATTAACTAATTAATACTGATAATCGACTATATGTGTGCGCTTTGTAATGTATGAACAGGACTACACCATGCCTTTACAGATACTATTGAATAAGTGCGTGTGCTGCACGTGCACTCTGCAGACACAACAAACAGTTACACTATGCTGCATTTAGCATTTGTAACATGAAAAGTGTTCATATTTTCTATGCTTGTATTTTCAAGGAAGAATTCTGTGTTTGTATTTTCAAGGGAGAATTCAGTGCTTGTATTTTCAAGGAAAAATTCTGTGATTGTATTAAATGCAATTGGCCTAAACTTGAGCGAGATTTTGACTTTCCCTTCAAATATCAAATTTTTTGAAATTGGAAATAAATAATGCTATACCTAACTTCGGCATAAATGTTTCAAATATTTGTACAACCCTACTTATTTATATTGAACACCATTAAACCATTCTATCGATCCCTCTTAATTTCAATGATAATTTCTCAACTGAAACTTCCTTGTGAATACACTCTGTCATGATTTAGATTTGTGTTAATATTTCCAAATAGTTTAAGAAATAATTGTACTGTAACGTGAATTTTTTTCTAGTCTCCATTTGTGGTTTACCTGGCTACTGAAAGCTGGTGGTGTTTACCTTATGGAGCAAATTTCTATTGGCTTACTGCCAAGGATGGATCTAGTTTTTGAAGTGGAAGACAGGAAAGGTAGAACTCATATTTTTCAAATACATATTGTTTTGTTTTTATTATTTAATTAATGTAATACTGTATTATTTTTAAACCATAGGTGAGATGTGAGAGGAAGGAGCGTACCGTTCAAATTATGTTAATAAAATGAAAGCTATAGTTATAAAAATTGATAATGGGGACATGCCCAATTTTTTTTTTAATGTTTTAATTCAATTCGGCTGGCGAAAAAGGTAACGTAATTTAAAAAGCCCGCCGAAACGCTCGACTTCAGCATGGCGCCCGCTGTGACGTTATCCGGCGAAAATCCAGCCCGCTTGCTGCCTACCGCCCATAGCAATCGTGCGCACGTCGCGAGAAGTATGATAGAAAGTTATTGTAATCTCGACTTGGCACAAAACGAAAGCTGTTCACATCTTATATAGTACATAAGCTTTCTAATACGTCCTTAAAAACACTCGGGAAGTATTTGTTCCTGAATGAAAACGTTAAAATTTCGGAAAGCCGTGGATATAAATTATTTGGCAAAACAGCGATTATCAGTACAATCGTTTATGTTTTTGTCTTCAATACTTCTACATAATATTTTGGAAGTAGGCTCTATACATGATATTTCTACAAACTTTAATTATTATTGTGAGTTAAATGTAACCTGAGTGACCTAAACACACACTAAGGACTTAGGCATTTACAAGATATAAGTAAAACCAAGTAGAAAAATTTCAACTCTTAGTCATTAAGAAAATGTCCTACATGAAGTTTGTCTGCATTCAGAAAGTGAACTGAACTAATAGCAAGCACGAGATTGACTGCAACCTGACTAACCTCTGGTGATCGAGCATTCTATACGTGTCATAGAATACCGACCTAAAGGCCGTGCTAGAATTGCCGTCCTCTCTAGCCTTTCCTGTGTAACGTAAACTATTTTTTGGTTCCGCTAGGTAGGTATCCTCTGTGGTGTGTGGAGGCGCCAAAATGGATTCCATTCTTGCCTGACATAATTCTATCTCTGTGTTGGTATGATCAAGGGCCACCTTTAACTGTTCCACCTCAGTTACTACCACCTTATCTGCTTGCTGCACAGATGTTAATTGTGTAGCCATGTTAACTGATGTCTGCAGACGTAGCACTAACGTCCAGCTGAGTGTTTTCGCTCACAACTTTTTAAGTTTTCCAGTTGCGTAGATAGTTCAGCTACGGATGCTTCTGTAGTAGTGTGGGGTGTCCTTAAGGCTACTACGTCCTGTTCGAGATGTACCGTGGCGTCACAGACTTGTGTTGTGTCATGGCGCACAGCTAATAACTCGTTACAGAGCTCAGCATAATGAGCTTCTTGCATGTCTAGTTTATTTGTAATTTCTTCCCGTAGGGTGGACATTTCACTCCCCATGGTGGACATTTTACTTCCCATAGTGGACATTTCTTTTCACATATTATCCATGCCTAACATTATTTGTCTCAACAAGTTCATGGTTTGATTGTTAGATAGGCGTCACAGTGCTGGGTGTTAGTGGGATCTGTGTAGTGGCTTCACCGTGTAAGGTGGTAACGCCAATGATTTCTCCTTGTAGCTCCGCATCCATTGTTGTCGAAGTGTCACCCGCCGCTTGACATCATCTTGCGTATTAGGGACGCTAACCAAAGTTAATACTGCCCCACCAGACTCTTCTTAATTCACGGGATTCACATTCAATATTAATTTTGTTCATGTTGGTTGACCTTTTACTGACTGGTGATCTTCGCGTTTCGCTAGGCCTTAGCCAATATTCCTCGCTGCTGGAGTCGCTGTCGCTCATAGTTCCAAACTACGTGGAAAAAAAAAATACGTTAAAATGCCTAAATTAGTTTTGCCAACTCCTCTCAAAACTCGTGCGGCCACGTTTGGCGCCAGAAATTACTGTAGTAGTAATCTATAGGGTGTAGAAGTACTAAGCATTTGTGTGGTGAGAAATAAAGGTGAGTTTAAGATAGAAAATTTTAAAAGTTTAATTATGGTTACTGTGGCTGTTCTTATCTTCTGACCATACCGATTCTTACCATTTGTAGGTTCTTGAAGATACCGTAACCAAAACACTGACACAACGACTCAATTTGAGATAGTAGAAATTTATTAATGAAAGCAGATATTGAATATAGTAGTAAAGAAAAAATAAATAATTAAAATTTTTAAATACTAAATCTCTCACCCTAAGTCAGACACATAGCTTAGACAAAATTTACTATTAAATAGTTGAAAAATCTTGAGTTTGGTCAGAAGAAAATAATATATTCAGTATTAATAATTCCTCGCCTAGAAATAAAAAGGGTTTCTTTTAACTAATTTAATGGGTGCTCAGTCGGTAATTTTAAAATCATTATAAAGGACCTCTGGGTTTGCAGAAATTGACAAATTTAGGCACACCAAACTCTGAATAAAGAAAATGATAGGGGTGTGCGAAGCTTTGCATTGTTGAAGTCGAATCAAAGATTTTTGTTCCTTCGACTTCGTCTTCGACCAATAAAAATCAGAGTTCAAAGTCGGTCGAAGATAACCACAATTCGCATCACAACAGAAATTATTTATGTGGAGCAGTTAATTTTCCGTTTATTTGTAATTGTATTATTCTGTATAACTTTCACTTAAAAACTCAAATTCATGGCAAAGTAGTGAACTATTTATTTTGTTTAGGCTACATTCGGCGGCACAATTTCACTTAAGCCGGAGTCACAATAACCCAACAAAACTACGCCGGCGCAACGAAAACAATATCTGTAGCCAGTAAATCAGTAAGTACGGTAAAGTACCATTTGTCCAGACTTTCAAACACCGGAATATTCTAAATAACGGACATATTAAAAATATTTCCCTACATACCTAACGCATCACATTTTTTTTAGCTCATGTTCAGATTATTACTTTGTCACAATATTTGCTATTAACTATGCCATTTCTGCTTTCCGTTATTACCCATGAATCTAAACTTGTTAATGGCTGCAATTTGATTTGCCAGATTCGTCTGTGCGCATCTAAGTTAGGATTTAATTCTAGCTCTATGACCAGTATACAAATAGTCACATGACCAGAACAAGTTGTAGGACCTTGTATCAAAAAATGGGATGCTCCATTTCCTGGATTTGTTGTCCACCTTGCACGAGAAATTCTACATGAAATGTTGCCACCTCGTATGAGTTTTGCATGTATCTTGCATCAAGTAAAAGTGGCTTTAGCAGGCTATGAGCTAAAAACAACTGGTCTGTTAAATGAATACTGAAAGATTTGAAAACTGAAATAACACATTTATGTGATATTACCTGTCATAAGTATTAGTAAATAAGAAAAGTTGGAATAAAAAAGTGAAATAGAACACTTTTTTTATAGATACAGAGGAAGGTTTTGCTGTGATCTCGCCAGCATCTCTCAGCTCATCGGAGAGCGACCTGGAGTCAAGCTTGTCGAGTGACTTGGACAAGCCACTGGTAGCAATAAGGAACGTGCGCCAGCTGCACAGTGTCCTGGGTGCTCACCACTTCTTATGTTTGGCATACAGTGTGATGGTGGGCCACCAGGTGGTGGTAAGGGGGCAGTCCCCTGAACTGGTTGCCAGTGTCATCAGGTGTCTCAAGGTACTTCAGCATTTTTACGTTCTATTGCAGTTTGTTCACTCAGGTCCCTACTTCAAAGATGGTTAGGTTTTTGAGACAAGGACTTTAATTGAAAGCTACTCTAAACAAAGGAAATTTACCTACTTGTGATCATTAGTGTTGTCCAACCACACTTAGTAAATTTTTGTTTGCAATGGGCTTTTTTTTTTCTCTCCTAATTTCACTGAAATACTGACCATCTACACTGATGGAAATAATTTAGTAGAAATGTAAGTTAAATTCAGAAACACAAGTAAATCATGATTTACATGGGTTGCTGGTACAGTTAGTATGCTGAGTGTGATGTTTTTTCCATGACAGCTAGAAAAGTTTTCACACAAAACTTTATGATAGAATGTCAGAATAACGACACTGCCTTTCCAATCAAAAAATGGCTTGACCCATCAATTGCAAATTACACACAAATTCTCAAAAATACTTGCATAGTCTCTTTCTGTTTAGTATTTAAAATTTGTTCCGTTGTCATTGCTGCAGTTGTTGGTGCCACGGACCTGCCAACGGACCATAATGTATTCTGACAAATACGTACCCAGGATACACTGCAACCTGCTTGGGCTGGAACCAGAGGCATTTGTACCAGTCAGTGAAGCAGATGTGTTCCTGTTGGAAATAACTTACCATCATGCCTGTGATGGGGATGGTTTAAGTAATTTTTGCTGTGATATATCGTGGACTGGGAGCTTACCGACAAAGTGTAAGCATTTTTTTCCCCACTGTTTGTGTGTTTTGTAAGTCTCCATTGTTTAGAAAATAAAAGGTTATTGAATTTCATTTTGTCTTTGTGCCAAGTAACATGTATAAGGTTCCAAAACTACTTTACTAAAAATTGGCACAGAAAATTTATATTTTCGGTTTTTGTATGTACAGTGGATTCTCAAAACTCCACTTTTCGGTGGACCACAAAAAAAAAATAGGTAACATTGATAAGCTCTAAAATTACTGTTATTGTTTTATTTGTAGTTATGTTCCTTTTTTCAGTTACAAAGAAGTTGTAACACATTTTGAATAAAAAATTTTTCCGTAGCTGTAATAACAAGATTGCAATGCACAACCATTTTGTTTCACATAATAATGTAAACACAACATTCAAGTTCACAGTCCAAATTAGTTGGTTAGCTGTACGTATAAACACGTTTCCATGGCAAAGTATTGCCTCCTTGATTGTGACATGACCTTTGTTCTTCAATAATATAAAAAAAAAGCTTTGGCTACCACACAGATAACGCATCAACCATTTAAGGACAATTACATGTTTATTACAGAGTAAAGTTCCCGTTTTCTAGCATGTAGCTTTTCTGCATCTTTCTTCCCTGTAATATTTTATAGTCGCACAGTACCACTGTCCAGTATAAACCTTGTACCTGTGGGGAAAAAAACCTTTACAACTTGATTAACACTGACTGAATTAAATTACATTAACTTCTGAAGCAATGTAGAAAAAAGGGGGGGGGGGGAGAAGAAACAGAGCAATACCAGCTGTACTAGTAAGCTGGGCAACGGCCTCATATGAATGAGCTAATGTTTCCTGAAGATATTTACCTCAATAACTGGTTGTATATAAAGATGGCCCTAACATGTTGGGGGTACTTTTCTGCATGCTGACATGTCAGCAGAGGTTTTACAACTAACAACATAATGGTTGTCATTAGTAGGTATATAAAACAGGGTAAAGTCAGGGAATTAAAAATAGTCAGGAAAGGTCATGAAAATTGTGAAAAGTTATGGAATTTTCTCTAACTGACTTTTTTTTTTTTTTTTTTTTCCTTTTTTAAATCGTACTTCACCATCTAATAATTTCATGTAGAGGTTGCAGATGTTGGTAACATTGCAAGACCGGACATGTAACAAGTGTTATATTATGAACGCGAGAGTTGTACATAGGAATGGGGATATTACTTATTTTTTTTAATTTTAATTGTATTTAAAAGTAAGTTTAATTTAATGACTAAGTAAAAACTAGTGCCGCCATGTTAATGTCTCTGTGACGTCATTGGACTTGTTATTGCACGTCTGTTTATTCTTAACTCTATAGGAACTTACATTTAGTTCGCGATGTAAGGTATTTGGCCAATTTTAACCCATCCCAACCTTCCTAATAAAATAAAACCTGTTGACAGTAATTTTGTGACGTAGTTTGGAGTAGGTTTGTTTATTTATTTTATTTAAAAGGGCCGGCGTCAGCATTGACATTAGGATCCCAGGGTGCTTCTCGAGTATTCTGTTTATGATTGCAACACAGTTTTGAAGGTAGTTTGTCTTGGTCGCTCAGTTGAGTTTCAAGAACCCGGCCTACAATGTTTGAAAGTATGATATGTTTCTGCCAGCTATAATAAGTGATGTTTTTTTTATATACTTCTAAAGCATACAGAGCACTAAAATAGAACACTTGACAGGGCTTGAACAAGGACATAGATTTTGTTAAATTGTAGTTTAGAAGTTGTATAATTATTGGCTATTTGTTTCGATGGGCCGCGGCGTTTTTTTTTTTTTTTATTATTTATTTTCACAAGAATTTTAAGAATGACAACATTTGCAATGTGCTCATTGAGTCCATTAATTTCCTATATGAAATAATTGAATGTATTTAATTTCAGAATTACAGGGCATGCTGCATAGTCGTTATTGATAATATTTATATGTCCGTATGTGTTTTTTTTTTGCTAATTTTATATTTTGTGATTCAAAATTAATATTATATTCACTAAATGTATACGCCCGTAGGAGCGCTGGGCGGCAAATTTCAGAATATGTCACGTGTGTCCGCCATTTTGTGACATATTTCCACTACCGGGAGGATGTAGTCCTTGCAGAGGAGAGAGATTCTTTTTCTTAGTGTTGGAGATGGCCTAGAAAATGGACGTGTTTTGACGGCTGCGCGATGTAAGATGTATCGCCCAGCATCTGGCTAGTGTGCGTGATTTTCAGAGGCTAAAACTCACGCATAGTTGAGACAATGAATAATAATCTGCAGAGAACAGTATTTCGGTCGGATTGGCGCGTTGGTTAAATAAGTTACCGGGAATTCAATTTGTATAGGCTGAGCCCATCGAACTTTATTTCTGTCAACACGTGGAGTGTTGTTACTTGTATGATTGGTGAATAAAACACAGTTTTCACCCTCAAATTGAGCTCTGAGTTATTCGCTTAGCATTACTGATTGTGCAGTTATTTCTTTCTCTCACCGAACCGCCCACGAACCGAGAAGAGAGTTGCTCTACCGCCGAGTGTGTGGAAGGGTGCGTGCCGAGGCTAATACACGGAGAAGCAGTAGCGCGGGACAAAGGCCCGCTACAGCAAAATTAAGTTAAATCCAGTTGTTTGTGTCGTAATGTGGTGCCACTCCTTCCAAGCAGATAACCGCTCGGCAACCACACTCGTGTGTGCGGTCCTCAGCAGTAGGCAGAGGCTTCTTATCTCAATGAGGGGGTGGTTCGTAGGTGGTGCGTAAATAAATTGATAAAATGACAGAAACAACTATGTTGAATTTAACACTGCAGTTTAATACACACGGGATTACACGACCACATGCTCAACTTGATTACAAACAAAAATAATAAAGTTTCTGCTACACAAAAAAAAACTCTGCTGTTAAAAGAAAACAAATATAATACTGCCGTCCCACTGAGCGTGGGTGCACACGGGCCCAACACTTGACTCAGCCCCTAAAAAAAACGATAACAAAACTCTCTGCTCCTCGCAGAGACGTCCGACCTCCAGCGTGCCCACGCTGATAAGGCCGAGCAAAAATGGCTGCCTAGCCTCCCTTCTCGTCGCCGGAAGTTACGCTTCTTCAGCACACAAAAAAAATTAATTTAATTCCTGCTAGTGTATCCAGACTAAAATATAACACCCAACTCGGCACACTTCTTTGTCAAATTCAATAAATATGTCAACAAAGCGTAAACTACTTACATATAAATTACCTATTTACTTTGTATCTCGCCTGCCACCACCATACAGGATGCTCACAAACTCTCAATTACATACTTAGATAAAATTAACATGAAATGGTCTGGATACACTTTTAACATAAAAAAATATTACTTCAAAATTTTAGCAGAGGAGATACGTCCCATGATAACAGAATTAAATCAGTGACACAAAATTACATAATATTACAGAAAGGAGCCCTTAATACTAAATTGAAGTTTATGTTCATGTGTAATCTGCACGGTAATAAAAAAGGGAATGCAGTCCCTCAGTTTGTGCATGTAATTAATTTCAGGTTTTCAATCCACCTAGCCTATATACATTCTTATTACAAATTGCCAATATAGGCCGGGTTCTCCACTTACTTGGGCGACTTATACCCTAACTTACCATCAAACACCTAGCTTATTATGCCGGGGTCTAGGCACCTGTACAGATGCCGGGTGGACATCAATATGAGAAAAGAAAGAAGAAAAAAATATATAAGTTCAGAAAAAATAAGGTGGGGGAGGATGGCCAAATACCTCACAGTAAGAATGGGTATGGATGGGACTCAGAATAGTGATAAGTGTCTGTAGTAGCGTAGCTCTTGTGCAGCAATACAATTAATTTTACTCTAAATACAATACAGTGGAGTCTGTATGTATTGAGACCTAATGGATTGAAATATCTGCATCCTTGGAACACATTCTGGGACCCATTTCTTTATTATACAGCATTTTAAAACCACATCCATTGAAATCCCTCTTGTATATAAATTATTGTCAATCCCATGAGAAATGATGGATAGAGAATCCACTATATTTGCTACAGCGCCGCATGACAATACGAGACGGACTGCATGGTTTATAAAAAAACTAAACCTGAAATAGTCTGCTATTAGTGACAAAAGTATAATTTATGTATGCAATGGTTAGTTCAGTGTATTGGGTACCATATGGCATGGTAAGCATGAAATAAATTAGCTCTTTTGTTAAGAGTCATCTTTACCCCTGCAGGAGTAAGTATGCAACACATATTTACCTCATTTAAACCAATGTTGGTCTCTTTTTGAGTTTTCTGGCAAAACTAATTACGTCTCAATCTGACATGAGGTATCTAATTGAAGGTCTTCTGCATACCTAGAGACATATAATGCTAAAAATTTAATATTCGAAGGGCGACTGCATTTAAAATGTGAAAATCCATCAAAAATTACTACCACCAATGAACTTGACAGTGTGAGGTTTAAATGAAACCACTGGGGGAAAAAATGGCTGTTTTATGTTGCATTCTTTATGTTTTCTTCGACTAAAACTGTGTTGATAATGAACTTACTATTTAAGATACTAATTAAAATCTAAAAAAAACTAGGAGTATGCGAGGTACCGAAATTGTGTATGGAGAAAAGAACACTTTCACACTAAGCTCAAAGGCCACCAGACCTCACTAAGAGGTTGCTTGGCACAGCGGGGGTTTTGTGAGTAGGGGGCAGGGAGGCAGCGGGGGAAGAAGTAACAATACATTCTGACGCGATGCCTGAAATCCGTAGTGAGCACACTGCTGATCGTTGAAGAAGGAACTCGCTAGTTATCACGAAAGCAAATGCTGTATCAGCAGTCCAGCCGCGACTTTTCCCGCGTATTTTTGGGTTTTGCACATTATACCTGTCAGCCCCCATTGTGTCATTCTAATAGCTGAGCTTATATTGTTTTTTAGGTATTCACTAAATTAAACTTTTGAAGCAAAGAGCATGGCGATATTTCTCAATGTTAGTGACATATTAAGGGTATCAAAGCAGTTTTCACCTCTTTGCACATACTTAATTTCTGAATTTCGGAAAACACTGAAATTAGTTTTAGGGTCGTAATCAAGCAACTATTTGAATCAAAGAGCATATCTATATATGCCCAGGTTGGCGGAAAAAACAGTTTTCACCTCTTTAAATATAATTGAAATATATTTTTGGACAAATAAAATTATGATTAAAACTTAACACAGTCATGTTTCATGCTGTGACATAGTTATAGGCCTAGATGAAATAATGCATAGTCAAACTCTGTTTCCATACGTGTAACAAAGCACTCATTATTGCAAACGAAATAATTACTGGAACTGTAAAATTAAAGTCAGTGAATTATTTGACAAAAGTTTTGTTCAGCAGTTGTATGTAAATAAAGTTTATGGTGCCAGTGTGTATGAATACGAAAGAGAGAAATAGAGATATTACAAAAAGTCTCTTGATCGCTCTTTCGTACTACTACGAGCAGTGTAGACAGCCAGTGTGTTCTCTCTATGACGTAGTTGTGACATAAATGTGAATACTTGAGAGCACTATCTAGGCGAATTGCGACACGGCCTACAGTTTGCAATAACAACTTATATTTAACGCAAAAATTGCTTTGTTGTTCCCCAGACAGACATAGCCTAGTGTTAATTTAAAAACATGCTGTTTTTATACTAACATAGGTGAATATTCATCACGATATTGCGTTTCAAAAGGCTTTCCGGATAAAGGTGAAAAAACTTACCTGATTAAATTAACAAAATATTATGTTATCATGACATCAGAAAGGCACAATGGCATAGCGGAGGTGAAGTGTCCTGCATCTGCAGAACAGTTGAGTCCTGAATCTGCTATCCTTCAGCGGAAGGTGACGTTCTGGAAGGTTGGGAAAAAAAGGAAATTACGGGGATAAACACACGCCATAAGTATTATTATCAGGTTCAAGGGCAGCTACATGTTACCCGAAGGTTGTACTGCTTGTTTGCTGTGTGGACACCCAATCCGCCTTAATGTGTATTACGAAAGGATAGAGCGAGATGATGATTTTTGGGCAAAGGAAATGTTGGCAAAGCCAACTTCATTTTACATGCATTGTCAGTTGCCCGGACTCGTGGATCCCCGTCACCCAATATCAATGCCTATACGTGACCCGGATTATATTGCAAATGAAAAGATGAAAAGAATGAAGCTGTATCCGAAACCTACGAAAAAGTTGCGTACGATGACGTGAACATTTCTTTTATTTTTATTGTTTCTGTTTACATCGTAACCAATTAAACATATAAATTGTCTCTGATCCTAAATTACTAAAACGCTAAACTTAAAATATTTTTAGAAATTACATAATTTTAAGTAGTTGCACAACGTATGGAATGATGTACGTACATTTAAATCTTTAAAAATGCAATCTGTTAATTAGTTACCAAAAATAATGAACTTTTTTTCCAAGGTCTGTCTTTTCTACTGAAAGTATGAACAAATGTTTAGTACTGTTTGTTTTACACGTCCTGATCTTCTATGCATAAAAATGAAACAAATGTGTGTAGTTGTAATAATATAAAATAATTTGTCAGAACTATTATCAGTCATTCGGAGAAATATAGTCAAGCAAATATGTGTACGATATTCTCTTTAGTACGTTAGGCCAATGGGTCAGCTGTTAAGCAAAATTAGAAAATTAGATTTTTCTTAGAAATATTATTGTTGTGTTAGAATTTCGCTTGTATAATTTGCTAAAACTTTTTTAGTGTTAGTATATTTTTGTGTGTTAATAGGCTAAGTTTTTTGTGTTGTTTCGTTTTTTGTGTTATTACGTTTTTTGTGTTGTTACGGTTTTTTCTGTAATTCCTTTTTTTTCTGTAATTCCTTTTTTTTCTGTAATTACATTTTTTCGTGTTATTACGTTTTTGTGTTATTACGTTTTGTGTATTATTATATGGTAGTTTCTTGTTTTGGGGAAAATATCCCAGTTTAATAACAATGAAAATCTCTTCGGTGGCATAAATCCCACAATCAAGCAATTTAATAAATTAATTAGCACTAATTTTATATTTTCTGTAGGTGATTTGACCTCAAACATTCACTGTTATTTTGTTTTGATGTGACAAAAAGATTAATAATTATTTTGGGCTGAATTTAAATTAAAATTATTTACAATACATTGCCAATAAAAAATAACTTGAAGTTGTATTAATATAATTTGTTTCCCTTAACACTTCTTTGCAAATTCTATCCATTTTATATTACTTTAGGCTACAGTTTATTACAGTATTGTTTTGAAAACGTCGCGGCTTCGTGTGTTAATGACTGTTTATCCCAACATGCTATTTGCGATAAATATTTATACTAAACAGTGGCAGACAGGAAATAAATTAATGCAAATTTATTAACGTCCGCCTCCTAGTATAGTGAATTGCCTTTCGTAAGTCTAGGCGGCAGGTCCCGGGTTTGATTCCCGGCACAGCTCTGAACCAGGATGGTGAGACTGAGATGCAAAGTACGCCTTGCATTGCATGGTCCTCCGCTGGTCGATTCGCAACCACACTAATAAATGTATGCCCCCCCCCCCTTACAAAGTATTTTATGTTACGTACATATTCGAGCTGGCCAATGAATGCTGGAAACGAAAACTTACAAAGGCTTCGAAGTAAGTGCACGGGTTATCTCCAGTCTGACCTGTCGTTTATGGCTATCCTGCTGTGGACCTGTCAACCCTCGTAAAACTATCATTGTTGTGAGCGCTCACCGCCGGACTGCAGACTTAATGTTCTTCGTGTAACGACAACACAAGAGAGTTTGCCTTGTTCGCCACTCTCACGATGCTAAGAACCCACAATCCTAAGGGAAAAGATGAGTCTTAAGTTTAAAAGTTTCGACCAAATCTCAACATCTGTTCAAGTTATTGTGTTATGATGTTCCACTGTGTGGCTGCCCTACCTGGAGAAATAGTTTAGTCAATAGGCGAGTTCACGTCACCTATTATTAGCAGACAATTCAAGAGGTAGGTGAGTTTTGTGAAATGTGTCAATAGATGGCAGCATTTTTCTGGCAGTTTTCACGGTTGCTTACAGGAATCGTAACCATAATTGTGAAGAAAACTCTTATTTTTAATAGATAAATTAATATTATATAATGTTCCCGACTCGCTCAATCATAACGCTACATATCCAGTCTGTAAGAGCCAGCAGGTTTGTTAAAAAACACATTCAAACTGTTGGTTCAGTAGGTTCATTTTCAGGTTGCATGTGACCTTCATACATTTGACTTTAAACCAAAATTTATTATTCTTGACCGGATTTGACACAATAAAATGGATTCGTAGTAAGTTCTCCCTCCGGAATTTGAGTTAAACAGACATAAACTCAAATCTACCACTAAAATCTGCAATGTGCGAAAACTACCTTGTTGTCTTCACTCTTCTCAACTCACTCAGTGCCAATGAAATTGTCAGTATTAACTAAGAAAATCTTCAACTGTAATGGTGTATGCATAGACAACAAGCAAATTTTAGGAGCTAGCTTTTAAGTAACCTGGTGCATTAAATTTGCCTGGTTTTTTAAGTCAGTGTAAGATTGCAAAAACTACTATAATGCCTTGCGGGCTGGGGGGAAACGAAAACGACTGTCCAATTTCGTCATACGTGTGTTAGTCAATAATAATAGTAATAAAGACAAGAAGAAATAGTAGTAGTAATAACAGTAGTAGTAGTAGTAGTAGTTGTTGTTTTCAATGTTAAAAATGACTAGTAAATTGTAAATTTTCGTGGAGTTGTTGAAAAACATTCGTCAGAAAACTGTTTTGCTACGTGTATGTGAACTAGGAGGAGCCATTCTGAAGGTATTTTTTCCTGTACAGTAAACCCCCGATCTAGCGACATCAGATCTGATGACATCGGCAATCTATTGACATAATTTCCAGGAACCCTGAAGAAATAAAAATAAATATTTTAAAAGTTGGTCAAAGCTAAGCGAAGTGCAGTAGTTTGCAGTAAAACATGGTTTAAAATTAATTTTGTGTACATTAAACAATAACATACTGCAGTTATCATAAAATGGTAATATGCAGCTGTGGAAAAAAAATTTTTTTTTGAAAAAAATGTTAGAAACTTTAGCTGGAATGTAGTTAAAGCGCGCGCCCGGTAAATTAGGCCATCCGTGCAACACCGCCATATGACACTTGAAACGTGACGACTAAGGCTGCCTTATCTTGTCCTTCACTTCTGGCCGTTTCTCCCTGCACCCCTCTCTCATACACCACCATGTGAGTGCTGTGCTGTAAGAAACGCATGGCTAAAAATAGATAACACCCCTCCTGACTGTCCTTACCAGCCAATTCCCATTCACTCCCCCCACCCTCAGCCAGCAAGCCAGTTTGTGCTTGTGTGCATGCGTGTCAACTTCTGTGCCTTGTCTAGTGTACGCCACAGCTGTAGTCACACCACCCCCCTTCTCTCTAACCCAGCTGTAACTGCTTGATAGTCGCGTGCAACTGTCATTGTGTCTGGCCGCATAGCATAGATTTCTGTTTGTCTTTCCTCTCCAACTCTCCTCCAAGCCATCGTCTTTGATTCCGTGTCAGTCGATGGTCCAGGGGGTTGGGGGTGAAGAGAAGATACATTTTTTTTCCACCCCCTCTCCATTCATTACATCGCAGCGAAAAAAAAGGACCAGCTTGGTACTTAGTCCGTGAAGTAATTTTTCTTTTCTAGCTTCACATCAGGTTGTGCACATTAGAATTGCCTCAACCTTGACATCCGCTGTGTTATTGATGACTCAGCACATGAGACATGTGGCTCTGCAGTTCACTGCAGCGTACAAATGGCCTACGATGCAAATACAGTTTAGTACTGTATGCTACATGTGGGCTGATAAGGTTTTTATTTTATGACTGCTCGTAAAATATAAAATTGACTGTACTCACGCTTTATCTTGTGGCGATGAGAAGTTGTGTTAATGTTTCTTCTATTATTTCAGTCTACTTTACAATGAAAAAGGAAGGTCGTATTTACATATGTAGTATGAGTTTGTAGGCCAGTGGTACTAGGAGTTGCGGCGCGAAGAGTTGTATCGCGTGCAGTTTAGAATCATTTTTTCCTGTAACGTGAAGTTGTTTTCAGTTTTTGTAGGTTGTCTTATCTGACTTACGTAGTCAGTAATTTTTTTATGGTATATTAAGTCATTTTTACTTAATATTTACGCTGCACATGATCAAGTTGGAGCATTATTCGCTGCACAAAACTTTGCGGTGCTCGTCGTTTTTTACGTTTTTGGATACAAGGGGAGTGTAATTTTGTGATTATGGAGTATCATTTTATTTAGAAGACACTTTTTCATTGTACTAAAATATAATTTCAATAAAAACTTTTAAAGTCAGTATTTGTTCTACGTTAACTTAAAAAAAAAATTAACTTTAAAATAAAAAAAATTGGGAGGGGGGAGGTGTTCAAAATTAATTAACTCAGGACTAAATGATATCGGTGATCTAACGACGTGAAGAATTTATATTTCACAGAGTAAAAATAAACAAGGCCACCGTAATACATCGAAGGTAGCGGAAGTGCTAAACATTAGATATGCTGAAGCTTGCAGAGATAAAGTACTATTCTGAGTAAACAACTAACACCTCTTTGTTGCACAATCTGTATTGAAAGCATTTACCTCAGAAATTTACATATTTAAGGTAAGGTAATTACACTTTACGTCTCGTCGACAGCAAGGTCATTAAGAGACTGTAGCACATTGAAATTAAGTTTTATAAAACAGCAATGCTGCTGGTATGCAAGGATTTGCAGTACATAGTTGTTTTTACAAAAGAAAACGTTAATCTTGATGACATTGTAAGTGAAGCCTGGAATGGAACATACTGTATGATTTTATCAATATATTTCAGAAATAGTCAACATTCCAAAATTGTATTATTGTAGGGTAAATAAAATTCTGAAGAATATTTGTGAAATACTGTGTACCTCAAAACATACGTACATTTCTTGCGTGATACAGCATCGCATTGCTTCTTACATTTATAACTAAGAACATTTCGTGTTCGCAGGTCCAACAATTCTGATGAAGATGGAAAAAGCAATAACAAATTATAACCTTCATGAAAGTGTCCTTGAATATTACTTCTTTGCTCTAAAAGAAGAGTGGCTGAAGTAAGTATCCACAACATATTGCATGGCTGTCTGTGTTCAGGATGTATGTGTAATAAAATGAACATAAAAATCTTATTAAAAAACAAGCTTTTATTTATAACCTATTTCACTAATGAGTAAAAAATAATATTTAGTGCATGAAGTTAAATAGCAAAGCTACAGGCAGTACATAATTCAAACTAAAGTAAATGTAGAATTTTTAAAAATTTTAATACTTTATTAATTACTTGAGGCTTTATTTGAAGTAAATTAATTATTTATTTCACATCTCAAGATTTGAAAAATAATTCAAATGTTTAGGTTACACATTTATACAAGTATGTACTGCGTACGCCTTTGTCAGTCACCAAGGATGGGATTTTTCTGTATGTAGTTTTAAGATTTAACTTCATGCACTAAATGTTAATTTTTTACTTTTTAGTTCAACAGTTTATAAATAAAAAATAGTTTTAAAAATATATTTTATGTTTATTTTGTCCTTTTTAGCATTATAATTTTGGTTTTGGTTATTAGGTCATTTGATCTATTCATTTTGTTCTCTATAGTATGTACTAAAATAAAACATTTCCAGATTAGAAGGCTAAGACTATATACACCTACAGTCCATACCGTGTAAGAATTCCATTATTTGACAGATCTTTAAAGAGTAGGACAATGTGAAGAAAAACATTATGTATCCTTCCAGCGCCATGTGCTTTCCTACTGACCATCAAAACATGTCAACAGTGAAGGTATATTGTGATTGCAATAAAATCCTATATGTGTTGTGGTTTTCTTTCGGTTATTTTTTAGATCTCAGACAAGTAATTTCTTTCCAATATTGGCTGCACATTAATCCTAGTAGGGTTAGGTAGGCAATGACAACTGAAAATTATTTCATATTACATTCATAAATAGCTTACTTTACAGATATTAAGTTAATATAGTCATTCAAGATTTAACATTATTTATCGTATATTTTCCTAGGAACACAGCGCCAAAGTATGATAAAAATTGTTGTAGCAGTTAAGGGCATTACAAAAACTAAACAAATATGTATGGGTAACTTATATAGGCTAGTATTTGTAACTTCTGTTTTTATTTTTACTTATCACCTAAAAAGTTTAATTATAAATAATAGTAACTTATTTGGTTACAACAAACTGAGTTACAAGAGCGTATGACAGGGCAAGCAAACATCTTTAAACTAAAATAAAATATACGTACAAGCATTACTACAGGTATAGTATATTTTAAGTTTGAAACAGTAGACTATAAAAAAAAAACTTACCTTTTATGGTAGAGCTTATCCTTAGAAATTTAAACTAATTTACTATATAAAAACTGGTAAACATAATTCTTGTAGACTATGCAAAAATCTGCCTCCTCACAACCTAAATGGAAATAATATATCAACACAAAGCATAAGTAATGAACATGGGTAGGCCTGATTGCCCAGATCAGCTTAAAATCCAACCTGGCAATACATGCATATCATTAAACAGTTTAATACACTGGAAATATATAGGCCTAAGTCATCTGTCTTTTTATTTTGGTAATATGTAGGCCTACATTTTTGCAGCAGACAGGCAAAAAAATCCCATGTGGACTTGATATGAAACGGTACCATTTACTTGCTAGAAAAGAAATTAAACATTAACTTTTATGTACAAAAATTAATTGCGTCGGCACCTTGGAAAAAGCATGCTTGTATATAGGCTCACAACATGAATCTTTAATGTTAACTTACAAATTCTTTTAAAAAAATGGTAGGCAACATTTTTTTTTATTTACTGCAATACATTTCTTTGAATTGATAATTTGCTTCTTTTTTGTAACTTTTTGCTAAAATTACTAAGCTGCCCAGCGGTAGTTATCAAGGCTAAAAGTTTTTCGAATTCCTGTCTTCCGAAACATGTAATCCCGTTGTCGTTTTCTATTACTGTCTGGGTTTTTTTAATCCCCACATTGCATTATATTAAATATACGCACAGAATGTTAAAATTAACACACAATACAGTAGAATCCCATCACAGCGAACACGGAAATACCGAAGACACGGTTATAGCGAAGTCTTTTTGAGAAACAGTCAAAAAATCGCAAAAAAAAATTCCATGAAAAATGTAAATTTTATGTTTTATTTCATGTTCGGAGAGTTGTGTGAAGCAGACTTGCAACGAGATTCATGACCATGTGAAGCAGGCTTGCAACGAAATTAATGACCATGTTAAGCAGATTTGTGGCGATGTACGTGACCTGTGAAGCGTGTAGGTATTTGTTATCTTGACAGACGGATGTACACCTCTTGCGCCGACCAGTCGCGCTGCCTCCCCTCACCCATGGTGACTACGTGAGTCATGTTTCTGCCTGGGCGTCATGCTTCTGCCTGGGCATCGTGCTTTCAACCGTGTTCAGTTTCACATACAGCTTGCTTTTCTGGTTTTATTTATTGATTACGATTTTGGATTACATCTTTGGATTACGATTTTGGATTTCAATATAGTGTACATGGGTAGTTTTTCGCTGTTATTTACGACTCGCTTACACTATTTTATTTGGATTTTGATAAATTTTTTGTGGGATAAGTTACGATTCCTGTATTACGGTACATATTTAAAATTAATTTTTGCTGTTTAGTTAATAATGTAATGTTTTCTAAATGCGTAAAGGCGACCTTCACTGCTCCGTTGCTGGAGTTTATCTGCCAAATGTGGCCGCCGCTACTGTGACACTGTCACCTACTTAAGTCATGCATGATTACCGGTCTCGAGCAGTAGATGTGCTTACGTGCTGGCTGCTCCTGTCAACTCCAGCCACCCACATCTCACTTTTAATTTTTGTTGACTATTTATTTCGTTTTTCGTATCATAGCATACCAGTACTGCCGCATATACTGCACTTATATTTTTATCGCCATAGCTTATTTTAAATCGATTTCCCTACCTAGTTTTTTGTTTGTTACTTTTTGTTAAGCATTGCACAATTTATATTTTAATTCGTTACACTAAAAGTTGTACGCCGATTAGTGAAAATGTAATATGTACTAACAAAATAACCTGTGGCAACATTTCGTAATTAAATTTATATTTGCGCGAGTACATATTGTTAAAATGCATTGGAAAGGCCAGAACTCATTTAAATCTCTGTAAAATAAACAAGTAAAACGTGTTCTGGGCGAACGAATAATGTGTAGGGGTAGCTAGACACACGTGGCATACGGGACTCTGCATTGGCATTTTTAAAATTTTTTTAATAAATATTTGCTACTGCTGTTTCTGAAAACAGCGGATACGTCGCACCGACTGCATAATTCACATTTTGATAAACAAACCCGCCACTTTAATTTATTATCAGGCAGAATAGCTACGTCAGTTGTACTGCACAGTAGCTCCAAAACCGGGTCTGATTTTATCTAAAATTTTAATGCAGTTAGCGATCGTATATGCCGGCTGTGGGGAATAGTTTTAACAATGCCGAATTCTTCAAGGTTCGAATGATGAAACACAATTTTACAGTGGCGATCCATTGGTCTGCAGCAGCCGGCAGTGTAATCATGTTGACTCTGCCGGCGCTTGCACTCTTGCCGTGTGCCCGCGCGGGCGGGACACAGTTGAGGCGGTCAGCGATTGATAGCCATACTTGCATGACGTGGCAGAGTTTTTGACCTGTTTTGACTTGGCGAATAGTTGCACCCATACTTGTTAAATATCATTGTAATCAGCGCATACTTACCTGTTAAAATAAACCAAAATTTTTCTTAAAATAATGTACTACTTTGTAATTAAATAAGATTTAAAACTTTGTTAATGACATTTTTGGGTTTAGGGGTCAGAATCGGCCGAATTCGGCTATAGCAAAGACACAGCTGTAGCGAAGTTCGAACCCAGAACCGTGACATTTCGCTATAGTGAGACTCTACTCTAATCTCAAACATGTACGAACGTGGTCACACTCATTTGTAAAATAGTTATAGAAATGACGTGATTTGAATAGAACAAAATAGTTAAGTAACTAATGCTGGATACGGAATTGTATTATTATAGTACCGTTACTTCAAAATACTTACTTATTTTTCACGAATAATATACCCTAT
Organism: Medauroidea extradentata; assembly: GCA_003012365.1. Classification (NCBI taxonomy): domain Eukaryota; kingdom Metazoa; phylum Arthropoda; class Insecta; order Phasmatodea; family Phasmatidae; genus Medauroidea; species Medauroidea extradentata. The sequence goes on from PNEQ01027227.1 coordinate 58,735, forward strand.
TTTCAACGGCAGCGATGGAAGTTACCCGATTTGTTGCTTCATCAGATCATACGATCACGTCGTGTTGTTTAAGTTGGTATGTTATTTTGCTACGTATTTGGCACGTGTTAACAAATATTGGTAGCATCGGCTGTCAAAATACAGAATTCTTACATGGTATAGACTGTAGGTGCGCCAGGTGCTCAGAAGTTAATATATTAGTGGCTTATGTATGTTTGCTGCCCCTTGTCATCTAGCTTCTCGGCATGTATCCCACCTTAAATTTGGATAGTTGATTACTCACTGTCACAAATATCACCATCATGGAGAATCCTATGGCAACCCTCCTACTCCATCATCAGACCTCAGACACATCTAGGGTTATTGTGCTCGTCGAAAATAAAATGAGCTTAATCACTGTGTTTTGTCCTGTTATCAAGAAGTTCCTTTCTTCACTATCAGACCCTGGCCACCACCTAAGGCTTTATACTTCTCACGACAAATCCAATGAGCCCAAACATGATGGTACAACAGTAGAAGCTCGAGCTAACGACATTGGATCTAACATCATTCTCCAAAACAACTGGAAAAAATAATGCAAGAAAATAACAATAAAAACTTATTAAAGTACACTCCCAAGTCAATAGAAATAAAACCACATGAAGATAATCACTGTTAGAAAAAGCTGACGTGAAAGTTGTTTATTTACGCTCTCGAACAACCTCACATTTATAACAAATGGACCAAGGTTGTATTGCAACTTTGAAAGCCTACTATCTGCGGCGTAAATTTTCCCAGGCAATCAAAGCAATTGACAGCTGCAAAGAAACCACCCGGCATGGCTTTTGGAAAGGTTACAATATCCATGATGCTATAAAAAATATTACATTATTGTGAGATGAACTACAGAATATAACACTGAATGCTGTATGGAAGAAACTCTGCCCAGAAACAGTTAAAAACTTTAGGGGTTTCATTGAAGGAAAGGTAACTGAGACAGATTCTGAGCTGGTAGATTTTCAGCAAGCAATGGAGTTATTGCATGAAGCTGGCACAGCAATTGGAGCTTGAAGTGGATGCTAGTGACATCAACAAGCTTCTTGCAAGCAGTGATGTAGAACTTATTTACGGCAATCTCATTCAGTTAGAGAATTATGAAAACTGTTGAAAATAAGCCAACCAAGTTGCCAACTACGAGCCCAAAAATAATCACAAAAACGGGACTGGCAGTGGTTTTTCATTTTACACTATGTTTTAAAATCCTTGGATTCTGACACTGAATGTTTTGAGAATGTCCTTCGGTGTGTGTATAGTGACATTTCAGGCTACAAGGCCATCTATGAAGGAAAAAAAGCACGTGAAAATACAGTTAACTCATGACACATTTGCGAGGTGCCATTCACAGAATAAACCAGATGATCCTTAACCTTCAACTTCTGGAGAGGGGCAAGTATACGTTGCTACACAAGGTTCTTCTACATCTTCTCCTTTCAGTGATGACATTTCCCACTCCCCATAGGGGCCCACCAACCTGCAGTGCGAGAGAGAGATATATAGATAGATATAGAATTACTGTATATAGAAAGAGATAGATATGGGAGATGCAAAGCAAAGTGGCTGACATCTGGTGATGAACTTCTGAACCTTCGGAATGGTGATACAGACTGCAGACGCTATATTGTACACGTGAGTAGCGAAGCTATTTAATGTCTATAAATAAATACTAGGTGGCAGAAATACTGTTCCTCGTTGTAAAAATAAAATATATTTATTAAAAATATATTTCTATATGTATATACAGAGCACTGTCGATAGGTAACAGTGTAAAAATATAGTTACGAGTGTTCGTCATTTTCACACATCGCAACTTCTGCCAATCTAATTGTATTCATATTATAAACAGTATTCTCCAAACTAATTCTGTATTAGGTCTACCTATTTGTATTTTCTTTTCAATTTTCCATATATATTGTAGTAAACACGTTTCTTTCATTATATTTATAACTGGTTTATTTAGAACTAACGAGGTTAGGCCTAACCTCGTCCATTTACTGAATACTGTATTGTTGAAATTATATAGTCGAAGACGGGTCTATTCATTTGTAAGCGTTAAAATAAAAACTTAACATGTGTGTCTTATTAAAAATAATATTCCGTTTTACGTTTATTTTTGAAAAGTAGATTTTTTTCCTACAAAAAAAGTTACAAAAAATTTTCCGAAGCTACTTTTGCAGAATGTTTCGTAAATATCTAGTAACGTTAAAATTACAAGCTCATAATATCCCTTTTTTATAAAAAGTATTAGTCTACTTGCAATAACAATAATATTAATATATGTTATAACAACAGCATGAACTAACCTTCAAGCAATATGTAACCTATAAGCATTCTAAACGGACAGTTTTGGTGCGCACAAATTTTAATCAATTTTGTAGTTTTCCAAAAATATTATATTAAATTTTTTTCTTATAAATTGTATTTTCCGTATAACAAAATCGTTCACTACTACACTCTCTCCGTGCGGCTTTATTCCGCGTCACTTCTAATGCACACTTCAATGAATAATATGGGATATATTAAACAATTTATTACATATTTTGTATTACATAGTTCGTCGTGTTCAATGTTGGTTTTATATACATTAATTTAAGCCTGTATTTATCCACACGAGCCCTTAAAAATGAAAATAAACTCGCGTTTCCATTGCCACGCATACGAAAAATA
>PNEQ01027228.1:0-15849 GCA_003012365.1 Medauroidea extradentata
CAGTACTCAGCATGTGTGTACTCCATGGCCGGTGCGACACGACTGTGCTCCGCTCTGCACTTCGTCATATGGCGGTACATAGCTTCATGCTGTAAGGTACAGTGTTGCCATGTCACCGCACTTACGACATGTACAATTAACAGTCGGATCGAAGAGCCTATGATTGCTGTCCAATTACAATCGTAATAACATCATACGTTACAATGTAAACATGATAGGTGGTTTCATCTGCTGAACGATGCTATTGCGTCCTGTAACATTACATGTGTGTGGCAGCCGTTTTTGTTTGCCCGTTTTTCTCGAAATCCGAACTCCTACCGAGTTTTTACCCAAGTGTACTTTGTGCTTCGTTTTCACCATACAACACCGCTACAGTGTCCGTATCCGCGAATTACATGACACCCTGTATATCATAACAGACAGATTTTTAGCTTACCATAGACAGAATATAAATACTTATCTGATTAAATAATGCACTCTAAATGCATCTGATTCAGAATGTTATTACTTTTTTATAAGATATTTTTTTTTTACAAATTCATAATTATGAGCTCAATATACAACTCTAAATATAACTAATACATTTATTTATTGCACAATTCATCTTCGGTTTTATTTGTTATTATTTTGAGTTTGACCATGTTACCCGACATCGAAGTCCACATCACACGCCATTAGCCCAAATTAGACGGCTACGAAAAACGTCAAAAATCTTAAACTATCTCAGTTATGTTATAATAGTAGCATTTTAACTACAGACTTTGTAATATATTATTATATTTAATCTGCATCAAAAGTGTTTCGAACACATGTTATGGGTTTTTAGGCATACGAAGTTGAGTGGTCCACATGTAAGGGTCTTTAGGTTCTTAGTCAAACGTATAAGTGATAGAAACAATTTAAGAGGGCGTGGTACATAATTCAACGCTAAAAGCATTAATCTATAACTGTAGGTTTCTTGAAGCTAATTTGCGAAAATTAAACAATAGCAATCCTAGACAAAAGTTTTAGCGAACGTTTTAAACAAAATTGTTTCCTGTGTTACGAACTTCTGAGGCACAATCTCTGACGCTAGGCTGGAACATCGTGCATTTAACTGCGGCGCAAGAGATCACGTTGCTTCTATATCTATGTGAAACCTAAACTTACTCTCAACATGTGCTAGCCAGCGAAGCTGTTCTGCCGGCGCGTATGAATGAGTTTGCTGTCCTAAGAGCTATTTCTATTCCGTATTCCTAAACGTAGTGGCCGCGTTGGTCGAGGGGTCAGACATCTCGCCTCCCAACAAGGCGATGCGGTTTCGATCCCTTACGGGTTCGGTCCCGGATTTATAGCACGTGGGAAACATGGCGGACGTTGCCGTTGACTAGCAGGTTTTCTCGGGGAACTCCCGTTTCCTCCGCCTTTCTCATTCCGTCGCTGCTACACTCTCTCATCATTTATTCGGGCCGAACGGGCGACAGGCAAGTTGAACAGTCGGACAACCTTCACCCTGGTCTTCTCTCAAACACACTGTGACCATTCCCGAAGGCGGGACACGTACTGGTTTTTCATACCTAAATATTTTGAGGCCACACTTTGTCCGTGTTTAAGTTGCTACGGTAGTGCCTACATAGAGAAAAATGTTTACTACAGGTAACCATGTATAAGTTTGTATACGGCGAAACAAAATTACATTTTATCAAACGAAATTCTTATTGGCTGAAAAATCTATGGAAAGCGTAAAATATTGGTTTTATTGGTCAAACAAAATTCAAGTTTAACGGGACTAACCCCTCTGTCGAGGTTACAAAATCAGCCGTCAGCCATATATTTGGTAGATTCAACGTTTACACTGTTTTTTCGTCATTTACGATCACATATACAGTTGACTCTACCATTGAATATATATTCAATTACTCTACCAAACATTTTTCTCCTTGCAGCTGGAGAGGCGCGGTAGTCACAATCCTGCGGCGTCCAATCAGGCGGCAGGTCGCACGTCGGAGAGCACATGCCACTATAACCCACACCTCCCCTACCACAACACCCCCCTATGGCACTCAGCTCCAGTACACCGCGGGGCGTTTGTCGGGCGTCAAAGCAGGCGCCCGTATCTCAGCCACTCTTCACAGCGATTACCGCGCGCTCGCCAGATACCAGATGGAGGGCCTGCCTACACGTGTGTTTCATTACCAAGCCATGATCGCTAGACCGCGACCCTACACGACTTTTATCAGCGGCCCACTCTTCACACCTCGGTTGATATCCTCCATCCATCCTTTGACACCCTCACCGATATCCTCGGTTCGTTGGAACAGCCGTAGCTGATGATTCTGTACCAGTCGACCTGATATCCATGTTCTGTTCACGGGCGCACGCAGGAAAAAGGGTGCCAACTAGACTAATTACCCCTCCTTCCCCGATATTTGAGTTCTTATATTACATACAATATTTAAATGGGATCCAGACCTCTTCACTCTACATTAACTGCTTAAATAGCACTATTTTGCTCCTTAAGATCCAAAATTTTCGGGGATAGAATCCCTTCCGCTTAATAGGAGGGAATCGGTGATTCTTTAAAGTATTCCTAAATCAGCGACCACATAACATTTTTTGTTTGTGTATTAAAATGTCGTAATTACTGTACAATGTCTCTAATAAAATTTCATAGCAATGAAGCCTATAAAATTACAATTTATATTTATGAACCTGACTCGTGGGGTTTAATTCCCATTCAAAAAAAATATTTGTGTACGACATTAGTTTTGGCATTCCAGTTTTCTCAGATGTTTGACTGAATGTGACTTTCAACTTAATATTAAAACTAAAATTAATCCATTCCTCCAAATATTCCAAATAACTTACAGGAATTACATTACTAAGGCAGGCACAAGTATAAGTTCTGTAATTCCGTCAAGTGACCTTGAAATTCGTCATCACTTTCATTCACTTACAGTATTTTAATAGACATCCGCCAGGATTACTTTCATACCATTGACTACTTTAAGAAGTTAAATTGATGCTTACGTATGAAACAATTTGTTTCTAAATAAATATAATGTGTGGTTTAACGTCAATTATTGAGGTACAAAAGTAAGTTTGCCGTTTCATTGTAAAATGTACGCAAGATTCCGAGAAGGAACAACAAATAGAGTTTGTTTTCATCGTGAGTGAGGGCGAAAGGGTGGGCCTAGAAATCATAATTGTTAAGATCTCTGTAACAGTACATGAAATGGCTGGAAACAGCCATGGAAAATACACCTTCAACATGAAAGCATTTTAAAGATGTATGAAATACTAAAATCTCATGCAGATTGTTTTAACGAAACCAACTGGCAGAGCGATGATTTAAATGATGGTTTGTTAGTAATGATGGGAGAAAACGGTATATTATCATGGAAAGTTACAATATCACATTGCTGAACATTAGTAATCTCTGCCGTGCCTATATGACTCACTCAAGCACCCGCAACTGTTGTGCAGAGGAATGTAGGAGTACTCAAGTTCCTTTTGTTTTCTCAGAATTGTTATTTGGAGACCAAGTTGTTTCTAAAGACAAATACGCCTGCTTTTAACTCTTTACATCACCCGCATTGTGGTACAAGTATGATAAGTCACACACATAGTGTACAGCCTTGTACTTCTTCAGCAAGTGTTTTGGTAATTCTTATAGGATGATCCTACCCTACTTCGTGAAACTAAGGCATAGAAATTCACTCAGACCATTCGCCTTCCACCTAGGCGATACGGGTTTGATTCCCGGCGGGGTCGATCCCCGGATTTTCACATGTGGGAATCGTGCCGGACGTGGCCGTTTGTCGGTGGGTTTCCCGGGGATATCCCGTTTCCCTGCCCCTTCATTCCGATGCCGCTCCGTACCCACCTCATGTCACCCCTCACCAGCGCTGAAGACTTCAATGTTAAGCTTTGACAGAAATGTCTTACTCATTCAGTCTAGAAATATGTTAAACATCTTATGATACATTGGTCACTTATTGCTGAAACTACAAATACCTGCTCTCTGTTGGTAACATACAGTAGTGACCTTGGTGTACAGAGCCGTCACAATTTTGTGAAGCTCGCAACGTAGTTTATCACAGTATTAAGGAATATCACGATACTTGCTAGAAGCGATTCATGAAGGTCAATATATGTCATACCCAGGCGTAGGATACGGCAAGTTTTTGTGTTTTATCTTAAAACACACTGTCAGATGGTACGATGTTGATGCTAATCAGTTTGGTGAGGTTGTGGTGCTGTCCTCATCACCAATTTGCAGCCCAGCAAGGCATAATCTAGAGCGGGCTGAAGATTATGCAACATGTTCGCAACAATGATTGACATGATCTGTTTACAAACTCACACACAATACTTTATTGTTCATGATCAATTAACAAACTTGAACTGAAGACCCCTTGAATGTCACAATGTACTTTCTTTCTTCTGTGGATTGTGAAAATGTTGGCTCTCAACGAAACAGGAACATTCGCTATTTCTAAGTTAAATTTTCCTTGACCAAAAACAGTATTATTTTAATAGTCTATTTATAGGCTATATGTACTCAGTAGAGTGGTATAAGTAGCAGCTCCTCATATCCTCAAGTTATTGTAGTCAGTGCATCATATCTCCCCAAACACGATTTGTGACGAAAATCCTGACAATAAAGCCATAGCACACATTAACACTATGAGAATCAAAACTATAGACAAATCTGTTTGGAAAGACACTGGTAACTTTCTGAGCCCAGATACGTGGGGTATGAATGACTTGAAGTATATCGGGGATTCACAGCAAATATTAATTTAATGGTATCAGTGAGATATACTGCGACTAGGGAAGGTCTACCAAATACATTTTCAATTAAATAAACAAGGGTTAATGGCTTGGGCTCCAGTTTCAACATTTTTTGACAATAATATTTTTTTTTTAAATTTATTGGAGCCGATATAGTAAAATCGCTCTGTAACTTTTTAACCACGCACGCTGGTTTTGCTGACGCGAAACACAGCTAATTAGCAAATTAACAAAATTTATTTTTTATGGATCATTTCACTAAGCCCTTATACCGACTGTCTCGAAAAATTAAATTACGTAGCAAAACCAATTTGTAACAAAGTTACAGAGCAATTTTACGTAAACGGCTATCGTCTGGCTTTAAAAGAATTATTTTCTCGAAATTTTCTCACAAATTAAAATGTTTGTCTCACAGTTACTAAACTAAAATTATAAGGTTCCCATTACAAAAAATTTAGGTGAATTGATAATAACCGAAACGTCGAATCTGTTGTCAACGGATGCTCGGTCTGTGTATTATTTGTTGTATCATTTGTATCTGGATACATTCAAAATTCTATTTGTTTTGTTGGCATTTTTAATCTCTCCCCCTCAGGTTTAAATTTGGTGTTGTGTCGTCTTTCTAGGCAGCAGCTAAAACAGTTTTTTTATATTGTGAATTTTCTTCGACCCATATATATTTGCTTGCAATGACGAATCTCCTTGAAAATTAATCAATTTGTAATGTACCCCCATTTAAACAATCTCTCAAAGACGATATTATCACACAGCGCACTTTCGTTGCCAAAACAAAATGTCTAAACATGAAAAACTGCAAAGTAACTTTGCAGCAAATGTATTTAACTTGCGGTAAAGAAATCCAGCCTTAAAACAAAGTAGACTATACATGGAAAACATACATTTTGGGTCTTATTTCGTCTTTAAAAAGTTTTCTTTGATAATACTATAACTTTCTTTGTAGCAAGGATAATAATTTCTTCAACACAATGTTTGTGTTAAAATGTCACAACTATATTCATCACGAACATATCAAATAAACAATCTTCACAATACACAATTTTTGTTACCATTACTATAGCTTTCAATAAAAATTTTCTTTACAGCAAAGCATTGCAGTGGCACATATTGAACCTAATATTATGTTGTTGCAACAGAAATGTTTTTACTGTGCAATTACTTCTATATTGTCACAATATTGCCATACTGAATACTCTTTGAGCCCTTCAACAAGGCTAAGAACCGCCATTTTGTACAACTACGTCTACGTATTAATTTCTACAACTTAGAAAGATACGAAGATAATATTTTGTTTTAAAACTTAATTTAGTACGCCTAAACCAATAAAATAACAGTGTCACAGATTTTATGCTCCATAGTTTCAGTCTTACGACGGAAACATTTTGCTCCAGTTTAGCGAATGGCAACGAAGGGGCATAAGTGAGAGCATTAATTTATTCCTTAATGCGGCTCCTTATATAGACTGCGTTAATGTGTGTGAGGCAGAAAATCAATGTAGCGTCAAGGTTGGCGCACGTCATTCAACTTGTGTGCAACGCTTTGCTAGTATTCATTTTTCTACCGAACTTTAAGAGGGTGTGGTACATAATTCAACACTAAAAGCATTAATCTATAACTGCAGGTTTCTTGAAGGCAATTTGCGAAAATTTAAAAATAGCAATCCTAGACAATAGTTTTAGCCAACGTTTTAAACAAAATTGTTCCAGTGTTACGAACTTCTGAGGCACAATATATGACGACGGAACCTCGGCGCAAGAGATCACGCGTAACGAATTAATAATTTTGGATAAATATTTACTCATAAAGTTAGCAAATTGTCATTGAGTATTTTATCCATATTGACTTCAAAAAGCGTACAAAAAAATTGATGTTTTTAAGCGTTTATTTATCTACCACGCACTCTTTAGCGGTGACTATATAATTATATTTGTGGGACCCAGGGACGCTAGTCTGAAAATGTTATTTATAGCAATATTGGGAGGCCGAAAATTATATTAAAAATATGTGTACCGAATTTTTAAACTTATAGAATTATACAATGAAGTATGTGTTCTATTCGTATGCAAATCTTTTTAATGCGCTTTAAATAGTTTCGTCATAAAATTATTACTCGCAACTCGCTGCAACGCATTTCAAGCGCAGATAGTCAACCCCCTTAAGTCACCTGCGCATCTAGACATAAACGCGCAAAATCACACAAGGTAGACGGCACTATTAAGGTGTCCGCCTGTCCAGGTTGTCAAGTGCAGAACAGAGCTTCGTTTTATTTGAAAACTTGCTAACGTACGTTGGATACATCTGTTTAAAAAAAATTCGGAGAACGTTACACACGTGAGAAACAATTCAGACGGCCCATTAAAAATTAAATAAACAAATTTTCTCGTCGTCAAATATGTCGAAAATGGGTAATTTGACGTTCTATTTTCGGGTTAAAGATCTAGATGCAGGATGTAATAAAATGAATTGGTATGTTTGGCACACCTTCACTGATGACATTACGTCATTCAATTGCATTTTCATCACTAAATGTCACATACAATTCTTATATGTCGGCGTGAAGACTGCACGCCAGTTAAATTATTTGCACGTGAATGATTATATATGGCATTGTGAGCGTACCAGGGTCACCCTTTACGCTTCCGTGCATCCAAACAGAAAATGCGCAAAGTTCGTCCAGGCAAACACTGGTCGAGCTTGTATTTCTTCCAACGCCTGTGAAAATGTTTAGATGCATACCCGCTACACTATTCTGTGAGGCTAAAAGCGTAAAACTAGGGGCGAAGAAATTTCGTGTAAGCGTTTGTCCCGATGTTACTATACGAAAAATGAATTATGTGATGTTTAAGGAGGTAAAATATGTATGTATTTTTACAATACCTAAATTTATTTGTCAAAGTTTTGTCAGAACAGACTGTGTTAAGTTTGCGTGGTGACAGCTTACGGAAAAGTAGGTACTTAATACGGAATTTTTTTGTAAAGTAAACTATAGTGGATGTAATGCAATCCTGAAAATGAACTGTGTAATTTAAACACATTAAATATAAACTAACGTAAAACTTAGTACTAAAAACGACCCTCCGAGTTATGTTAAAATAATGACATCCCTAGCAGTTATCGATTTTAGTAAAACAAATTGAAATTTAAAATAGATTTTCAGGGAATCATAATTCACTTTATGGACAAACTGAAATAAATATTTCGACTAAATTTTTTATAAGCTATCACCTCACAAAATTATCATACTTCGTCCGTACTCCTCCTGTACATTTCATCATAATGACCAGTGTAACCAATAATAAATGACTGTACATCGATGTATTATAAAAGAACCGATTCACCTAGATCAGATATATTGAAACTTTACGAATTACTCAAACAATGTGTCTTGCCTGGAGTCCGAAAGTTCTTCATTAGTTGATAATGCTGGTGACAGTTGCGGACTAACTAACCAGGCTTATTCCATAACCGCATTAATTATTATAACATTTTTGCCTGAAAAACTTATATCTTATTGTCTTACTTACAATACACGGGTACTCATTTTTTTCACTGTGCCAAGACATGTTTTTATGAGTATGCTATCCGCCACAACTGTCGACCAGTAAGCACAGCTGCACTCGTAATATCTGTAATTTAACAAAAGTGCTATATTTTTTAATTTAGTCTTCGCACTGCCGGTTCTTTAGAAATTAAAGCTCGTATTCATGAAAGAGACTTTCACAGATACTTTGAAAAGTTCAACTTCCTACATAGAGCTAAACTTTGCTGGAAGTCAATTTCACAGTCGGTACTATTACAAAATAAGACTTACGGTAAAGGAAACATTGAAAAGTTTAGATTTTACAATTCTGCTAGGCGCGGCTCAGGATTTTGACATAGGTAGGGCTGCATACAAGAAGGAATACCTATCTCCCTAAAACAGGAGGCGGGTCCTGAGGTCCTCCGGCGGAAAAAATTTGGATTTCAAGGTGCAAAACGGTGCTATTTTAGCAGTTCTCGTTTCTAAACATTTAATATACTTTTGGTAGATTTATAAGTATTTTTAAAAGAAACATTCTGTTAAGGGGCCTCCCTAGTCCCTAGTAGAGGAAATTAAGTAACGTTTCAAGTAGTCACTGCTATTCCATTTTCTCAAACAGTTTAAAACATTTCAAGGTATTAATTTTTTTAGACCAAAATTCACACAATCCACAAACATAGTTTAACAAATTTAACATGCCTTTGGATTAATGTAATTTTTTTTTAGAACTAACTTCACAAAATCCACAAAAATAACTGTGACAAATGTAACATACCTTTGGATTACTGTGTTGAGCACTTGAAGTAGCAAGTAGGTGGAGAAAAACAAGGGTAGCTGCGTGGAAAGTTACGCCAAGTCAAATCACAACAGAGAGTGCTGTCCAGACATCGGATTGACATCATAGTTCAGTTGTTTTTAAGGTTCACATATCACAATGTTTCGCATTTAACGAAACTGCATCGTTAATTTAATGTACTATAGTTCGTGTTTTTTACACTTCTGACTTTACTACATCTCACTGTATTTGAAAATAAAAATATTAAGTCAAAAAACCGTTGCAACTAAATGGTCACTTAACTAATGTGTGGATACCCGTTACTTGTACTTGAGGTTAATTCGTCGTTCTTTTCTTAGAACAAATTTCGCTATAACTTGTTATACAGCACTCGATTTATCGTGAACGGCCTATATATATGGTAAGGGCCGTACGCAAAGAGGGGGGTTAGAGAAATCAAACAACGACTTGTATAAATATAAAGAAAGGTATTTATACATAATTAAAATATATAGAAACAAAAGAAAATAACTCGTAAGACCTTAAGTATTGAATCTTGCCTAAATACCTCAATAAATTCAGTGAAATAATAGATATAGAATGGTAAATTCTAATGGTAATTCTCCCTATTACGAAATACTCGCGTCGTGTAGGGAGGGTAAATTTGTTTATGGCTTTCTGTCTCGTCTACTGCGGAATTATAAATACGACAAAATTTGAAGGTATCTGAAAAGGACGTCCAGAAAAAATTTTTGTATTTGTTGATAAATTGTTGTGGTGGTGGCCGGACAGAAAATCAAGTTTTGATTGAAATTTTTGTCTATGAGTTTAATATTTAATTTCTCTGCCACGTGGTTCAGTAAAGTGCTCGGCTATAGTGTATGTCCTTTAAAAATTAATAACAATGTCACTTCTATTTAAATTTGTATTTTTACGCTGATAACTAATTTATTATAATTCGTGTGAAATAATAGGCTGCAAAAAATGTTAACTGTAACACCTAGGCGTGAAGGAGCAACATCTAAAACTTATCAATCTGTCTCGAGAAAACTGTTGCATGTCGAGGCGATTTTATGGAAGAATATTACAAATAAATTAATCTTTATGGCGTAATAGGTTTGAAAATTCCATAAATGTAAAAGCATGCTACTTTGGACATCACGAAAAATATTAAAAGTTCGTAGTAAGCGCCACGGTGTGTAGGGCAGGTCTTGAAATTTTGATACAATTTACTGAAGTGATGTCGCGAAACGAGCGAGTTGAGTGACAAGTTGCGTCTGTCGTCAGTGCAGTGTAGCGTTGCGCACTGTGCGGGCTGCAAGCCTGCCAGCCCACAAGCGCGCCAAATGCCAGACACCCCTGCCACCCTTCTTGCTGGGTTCGCGCATGCGCCGGCGAGGTCAGACGGGCTGCTCTCCTCACAGCCCTGCCTAGTTCAGACCGCCCGAGGCAGGAAACGCGTACCCAAGTAAATCATTAAAACTTTCTCGCATTCCTCAGACTTCGCAATCAGCTGACGGTTTTCGCGAGTAGGTAGTTCAAAATATATCATTACAAATTATCTTCTATAACACCAGCTGTGAAGATGAAAATTATTTACTGTAACCTCGAAATGATCAGGGAGGGCTGCAGCCCTGCAGCACAATAGCACAAACGGTGACTGATTACTGCTATTAAGTTGCCAGCATGAAATCCCACAATTAATGTAAATTCTACTACAGGTCAGAAAGAATTTTTTTATGGGTGAGTTTGGCATAGGAAAAATTCTGCCGATAGTTGCGTTGCCACCGCAAACGGTTGTAACGAAATATGAAACAGTAGTAAAATTAAATTTAACTAGGCTTGGCGAAGAGAGAAATCATATAATTTAATTTTAAGTTTAAAACGAGATGATTCTGGCGTTCAAATAATTAACTTCATGTAATTTAAGATTCAGGAAAGCTCTGCGATTGCCCAGTTTATATGTTTTACCAATACCAGCGCTCAAGAGACAGAAATGTTCCATGTTTCAAACTTTTAACATTGATATTTCCTACCTGCAGTAAAATTAACATTACTCACAATGCAACAACATATATTAATATCGCCAGTATTTAGAGCTCAGGTGGAAATTTTTTGCTCGCTTGTTTTCTGAGATTAAAAATATTATTTTATATGTTTCACAGTTGTTTTAAAATACACTATAGTTAAGTTGCTGCCGATGATTTCTCTGGAGATAGGATTTGTTCTTAACTTGAAAACAAAATATTACTATTTAATTTAATATACAGCAGCAGACAGTGTAAAGGTAAGGTAGGAAAATTTAAGTGTCAATTTCAACAGCTGTGGAAACATGTGTTTATAAAGCGGGCTACATTTAAAAAAAAAATATCAAACAATTTAAAACAAACACAATTGCGTTATAAATATTTATTGATTAAAGGGGAAGTTTCTTTAAAATTCTGTTTTCAGTCAAATTTCTCTATAAAAATGCTATGTTAATTATTTAAAAAGAAACCTAGGTAGGAATTTGAGAATATGTTAACAGTTATTTAGAGATCATATATCAGTCTCACATCACTAACTCATTATTTACTGATTTCATTTTCACATCACTAATTATAGATAACAATCAGCTTTCTTTAGGGAAAAAATTCTGGTAAGCAATGTTCTACTATATTAATGACTATGAAGTTAAAAATTAGTAACAAGTAAGCACATATAAAATCAATAAATCTAAGAATCTACTTGTTTACGTGTAGACCCTATTTGAGGTTATCTTTTCGACTCCTGGCAGGTAGATGAGGCTGTCGGTGTATCAAGGTAGCAAACGGAGCACTGAATAAATCCATGTTTACTAAAAATAAAAATTTTAGTACTTTGGGTTATACTAAAATTTTGCAACCTGATGTCGCGTGTTGTTATTATTATTACTATAATAATACTAGTTATTGTTATTGTTATTATTATCATAGTCATCATCATTATTTCTAGCATAATTACATAACTATTTTAGTAGCTCCCTGACTATAAAGATTGGGAGGCTTCTCTGATGGTGGCGATGTTAATCATTGTGAATCAAATTCATTATTCGTAGAACAGCTTCTCTATTGAAGAGGTACCTCATTGCAAATTGGCTTGTCGCTGTAAATTTTCAAATTAATTTGATCGTCCATGATAAAACGCCAATGATCAGAAGCAACGACCATTTCTTCAAATACTGCATTTCTTCAACAAAATGTATTTTAGTAGTGAAGTATACTAGCCGCCAAAGCTACGTTTATTGACGACATCACCCGAAATTGCTCGCGTAAAGTTTACATTGCATAAAACTTCGTCTATTATGAAGAACAGTGTGGCTTTTCTTGACTTTGCTCGTTGCAAAGTTTACTTTACCACAAAGTATATTTTTTGAAGACGACCATCAGAAGCAACGTAGCTATAAACGAGACCTTGAAACGCGCATTATTACCTTCGGTAGTACAGCAATCTAAAAAGGCTGTATTTATCTACGTTTGAGGTGTTAGAAACACTGTTTTTATTGAGCAGGTTGTCTTAACAATGGAATTCCGACCTTGTCGGAAGTATTATTTCCTTTTGTTACATTGGTACAATAAGCGCACGTGATAGAGGCCAGTCATACTTTGTCAGATTGAAGAAATATTTCTCCGAATTTCGTCAAACTCGGTACACACACCTTTGTGTTTTCAAACGGTAACCATGTAAATATATTTGGCACAATGTTACATCACTAAGGAAAAATTATTCCGAATTTCATGCATGGTGTTTTTTTTACAAACAAATACTTTGTTAGCTCAAACATTGATTCCGTCCTATTCAGGCCAATATTTGGTAAAAGCAGATATCAATGTTTAAAGTTCAATATTACAGAGAGCGACAGTGACAGAAGGGGAAGGGGAGAGAGTCAGAAAGACAGAGAGCCAATTTAAGGGGCCACCTGAAACACAGGCCGTATAGACCCAAGTAAATATTTCTCCCTTTTACTCAATTAACTCGAGCGCTTTATACCCCATATACTTTTAGCCCTTTTGTACAATAATAATTTAAGAAGCGTCGAGTATGAACTTCTCGTAAACCACGCTGATAAAAATTAAAAATATGTGACCCATAAAATTTATTTTCCTCTTGTTTTTGTCGGTACTGATTCGAATTGTTTCGTGTGTTTTATGTGAAATTACCGCTTATGTTTATTCAATTTCGAACCAAGTGACAAATTATAAAATTTTCTGACAATTTAATTGCTGGTATGTTAACAAACGATTAATACGTTCTGGTCTTATCAGTTATTTATTAAGTGCGTCCAACGTAGTCATGTTTCATTACATGTCCGCTCTTTAGCGTTAAAATTTATTATTGTGCTAAGCACATGTCAAATTACGCCATCCTTTGGCAAGCCCTTAACATAGAGGCTTCTTTTTCGAAGGTGCTAAAGGTTCTTTGCAACCACGCAAAACGTTAATTCTGTTTTATTTTGTTTCTGCAATTTTTTTATAGTGCTCGCATTCATTGGGCTAGTATCTTTACTGTGGTGCTATACACATAATACGTTATCATGTTTCTTAGGCGGCACTTCAAAGCAAGCTAGAGCAGCATCGATAAACATTACTGCTACGATCATAAATCTCGAGTCGTTTTTTAGATACCTAAACAGTATGACGTACTAGTTCATAGACTAACAACCAGACTTCAACAGTGTATGGAGCATGCGGTGGTTGAAAGCGGCCCGATTAAAGCAGGAAGTCGTACCGTACCCGAAAATTTATTATTTATTTTTCCTTAATTTTGGACATTTTAATAAATGTTGGGTTTTCAAACTCAAATTTTAATTGCGAATTATTTTCTTGAGGTTTGCTTATGGTAGATATATATATATATAAAGGCTAAAAACACAATTTCGAAACTACATGTCTTTGAAAGTCGGTATGGAATACCAATAAAAACGAACTCTAGATAATGTTAATAACCAAATTTACTAGCAAACACTTACCCACAATGAAACATTTCTGTGGCGTAAATTGTTGTACGGTAGTTAATGTACGAGAGTTTGGTGTCAGTGTTTGCTCTTCACAAATACGTTACTAACGAAATATATATGTTCAGTAAAATGGTAAAACGTACTGTCGAAGGTTTTTTTTTTTTTTTTTTTTAATTAACTACGAGTAACCTACAATTTCGATTTCAACTGATGCTTTTAGTTTTGAATTATGAACCATGACATTCTAAAATTTGCAATTTTCTTGCTGATTTGAGATTTTTTTTAATACCAAACTATTTTATAGTGTGTATATATGTACTTCAAGTCGCAGGCTGTATCGTGAATTACTGCGTTTCATTATGTTCATTGGTTTTCGAGGAAGGAGGGGTTGAAGTAAAAATACATACAAATTTTGACTTTGAAAAACCACTGTGGGAAAATTGGCAGTGCTAAATTATTTTGTGAGGGAAAAATATACTTGCAAGTAATGTCTACAAAACGAGCCCAATTTCATAGAAATGTGAAATTACGATTTTTTCTCCACTTGAACGCTCCCAACCAGAGGAAATGAATTACTACAGAGGTAACACCACAACTAGGTAAATGTTTATGAGCGGCGACATCAACGAATGGAAGATGATGTGCAGGAGTGTTGTGTGACCTGCTTTGTCGGAACACCAGCCGAGAGCGGAGATGGAAGATGGAGTTACAGTGACTCTGGCGGAAGGAGGAGGGGTGAATATCTGCCAGAGTGACGCGGTAATCCTTCGTTCCACAGCGCGCGACAGCCCGCGTCGCCGAGTTATTGCAGATATTAACGTTCGCTCGACAAGCGACTAACGCGCGCTGCCGTTGTGAATGGTTGAGTGCGCATGCTCTACAGGACGATATACCTAGGGACTGGGAAATTTCGCGAATTCAACGATCCGTAGGCTAAAATCCATTGTAGTATGCATACTCGAGCCACGACTATTCGTCCACTAGCTGCTACTCAGGGGAACAGCAGACAATGAACGAATAGATAGCGCTTCAGTATGCATAGTACAATGGATTCTAGCCTGCAGGTCATTGAATTCGCGAAATTTTCCAGTCCCTGGATATAGGTGGTTCGCGATAAACTGAGAAATGTTGAAGACCGTCTTGTATAGAACAATAGTTTTAAAATATTATTGATTGTGGCCTCAAATCTTAACTTCTGTGTTATATGTAATCAATGTAATTTGATTGCTAAGCAGGTTGCTTTGTTTGCATTAAAATATAAAAGGAAACTACAAATAATAAAAAAAAGTTAATTTATTAGGATTTCAAAAGTAGTCACTTTATCCCGAACCCCATACGGAACGTTTACATGGCGGTAATGGCGACAATGGGGAGGGAGAAGAAGGGATTCCAACCCTCTAAAGGTTGCGGTTAGCGCAATTCTCTCGTTAAGAGATAGTGGACCTAGCGCGTTAGAAGTGCTATGACGTAGCACGGAATGTACTTTTTCTTGTGTAACTATTAAATATGTTTCCAACCCGTTTATCTATTAAAAGTAGACACACTTCATACTGTGTCCCAATGATTGTAAAAATGCCGTCCGCTAGTTAAAAACGTGATTTCCAAGCGCCTCAACAAAGCTCAAATGACTGAGCCACTTTGTTGTGGCTGAGAAAATAGTAACCGTAATAGTAAAAGAAAGTCACAGAAACCTGCGTTAGACATTACCACATACTTTCCCCTAATAAACTAACAGGGTCACCGCTGGAAGTCCCGCTGAAAAAAATTTCTGCGAAAACACTGCAC
>PNEQ01027228.1:15949-38594 GCA_003012365.1 Medauroidea extradentata
AAAAAAAAAAAAAAAAAAAAAAAAAAAAAAAAAAAAAAAAAAAAAAAAAAAAAACAAACTTAAGTGTCCACTAACGCATAAGTAGAGACCTAAAAAAATTCGCGTTTTCTTTCAGGTACAAGCCAGAATTACATCAACTGTAAGTTCGCGCTACTTTCACACACTGTAAAAAAAGTTGAGGTAAATTTACTCTACATGTAATGGAAGCTAATTACCTCTACAAGTGAGGGAAAATTACTCAACACGTGTCAAGGAAAGTTACTCAACTGGTAATGTAATTTTTCACTACATATTGGCGCCAGCCCTTCAGGACTTCCGAGTGGATTGTGTGGCGAATACACTACCTTGCGGAAATTTCCGCACATATTCGGAAATAAGATTTCCCTCTCAAGGTTTGGGAATATTACCATACACATGATGAGTAACATTACTAACTTTTTTTTACAGTGTTAGTAGTTGACTTATTTGACACCACCTTGAAGTCGACAAACAATTAATAACAGTGTACCTCAATACGGGCGAGCAGACAGCGTACAGCTGTAGTCTGCTTGTGTCCACATATATTCTTAGAGACTAGCCTACAAGCCAGCGATCCCGCGAATTTTCCCGTCTCTAGTCATACCTAATACGGCGGCCTTCCTGGGCTTGGTTTTAAATCATTTTCTGACATTTCTGTAGACAAATTCTGGGAAGGGTTCTAAGGGCCCAAGGTCGCGTTAGATACAGAACTTATTCACTTATTCACGTTCAGCTTTATGGGGTTGTTACTCGAGCACCCAACGAGTTCAGATCACATTCTCGTCTCGTTCTAAGTTTCGAACGAAGTATGTTTCCTTCTGTTATTATATCGGCGACATCTATTAACAAGCTGGGTAGCAAATATGGCTGCCTGTTGGTGTGACACTTTGTACTCGTAAAATTAAATAAACATTTAGGTATAAAGTGTTTATAGTCTATTATAATCTATATCATGTAAGAATTCCAAATTTTGACAGTTCACTTCTGAGAAGTGTGTTTGTGGATACTATGCTTTAACAGGAAGCCAGTTAGGTTTAATGCTCCAAATAATGAAACTGTCAGACACGATTCTCAGAAGAGAAATGTCAAAATATGGAAAAGTAACAAAGACAGACTATAGTTTTACACGCACAGCAGCATTACAGTTAGATGCAGCATGACTATTAAACATTATTTGGTGATGAGTGTTCATATCATTATAATTTAATATGGTGTTTGTCAGGTTTTAAATTTGTAGAGCTTAGAAAGTCAATGGTTTTATTAGGTTTATGGGTGCAACTTTGCTAATATTGTTAGCTTAAAGCGCTATCAAACATATCTGGCGAATATGTTCGTCTCAAACATTATTAAGGTATGTAGCCTAGTGTTACCATTGATTAACTTAAGCCATGGCTAGAGATGATGTTTTGTGCCAATATACCCTTGAAAACGCTGTTGTTTCTCGCGAAATGTATGATTCGGTGATACACTTCTGATACAAACACATCAAATAATACAATAGCGGGATTCTTATTGGCTCAGTCAAATTGTGTAACAGCACCAAGCACAAGCGATAGCCATTAATATGTTGTTAAACTGAGGGTGTGTTGAAATCCAGCAAACAGTCAAGTTTTCCCGCGATAAACCATCGTTAGAGACACTGTAAAATCGCGAGAATGTTTCGCGCCAGAGTTTTCTTCAAACAAGTGTAACATCCTGTACCAAGTGCGATTGGACGGTTTGCCGGTTTAGCTGTTTACAGACGAATAACAAACTTTTAGCGTTGCGTACAAGAGTTAGCATCTGCCAGTGAAACGTAGACACACCAAACTCGAAAGAAGAGCCTGAACTGAAATCCTACATTAAAGTCCACCAACAAAACAAGTCTAATTTTCCCGCGATAAGTCGGCGTCTCTGACCATCATCTCTTGCCATGTTTCATATCTTGGCGATATTTGGTCTGTCCGAGACAACAGTTCCTTCTGAAATGACCTCGCAGTCGACGAGACGTAAATTCTACTTACTAGAGCCACGTTTCTGAAAAGAATTTTGTGCCATTTTGTTTCAATGTCTTACGTGCACATCTGCAGCTCTGTTTCATGGCTATTGGTATAGCGTGTGTTCGTTCAGATTGGTCAGTCATTTGACTGTGCCAATCACAGTAAGACAATTGTGGCACCGTACGTATGTGCTTTGCCAGTAGATACACAAAACAATTGAGAGTTAAAACATCCAATCACAAGGGCCCGGTGGTTTTCGCGGAAAGATTTTTGCCCCACTTTTTTCAGTGTCTTACGTGCACACCTGCACCTCAACTTCATGATTATTGGCAGAGTGTTTTTGTGCAGAGCCATTATTCATATGACTGTGTCAGTCAGTGCATGGATAACTGTGACACAACACATCTGTTATTTGCTGGTTTAACCTCCAGACGCTGCATGTTAAGGCATCCAATCACTGACCACAAAGCGGAGCTGCAGATAAGACTTTGAAACCAATTAATGCAAAAATATTTTCGCCATAAAGTCGTGGCTCTGCAACATTCATGCCTTCATATTTACTACGGCTGCATTCCCAACAGACTTAACAACTCACGCATTTCTTAACATCGAGAAGGGAGGAGTAAAAATATTAAGTTATTAAGTTATTCTCGATATTTGACAGGATGTTTTTTTTGTTTACAGCTAAAATATATTAATATAAGGTACATTTGTTTCTCGCAAGAATCTCCTAACTTCTCATTGTCACGTCGTACTACGCCACTGCTAGGGAGAAAAAAAATATATAAGTACTACAGTAAATCAATACTTCTAGGCACAAATTTAAATTTTTTTTTAAAGATTTTTAAAGGGTTTCCGCACATATCTCACAAAACTATATACAGCAATGTTGTGTGTGAAAGAGTGTTGTTGGTATATTCAATTCAATAACGTCATAGGTGTTATATTTTAGCTGGGAGATAATGCTGATAAACTTTAAATAATTCTAAATTTTTGGGAAGATTATCAATGTTTTTCCAAAAATTAGAATTCAATCATACGAAAAAATAATTTAACAATAATAAAAATATATATTACATATTTTCATAAAAATTGAATATATAACTCAATTTAAATAACGTTTCCCTTTATTTGACTGTTTTAGTAAACAGTGCACCGGCAAGGGTTTCTGTCAAGAAATATACTTGGGGAGGGAGGGGGGGACAAAACGTGGTACAAGGACAGAATGAGGCACCCAAACAATTTAGAAAAAGAAATAAACTTTCGAGAGTTTTTATGTGTGCGCTCTCAAATATTTCTGCCATATACACAGAATGATTCTTAATTAAACCGACACCATTTGAGAGGCGATTTCTGACGACAAAACATGGCGAAAAAATAGACCACTTAAAGCCTAAAGTTATTATTAAGGAAGGTAACATAATTTAAGGTGAGATGTTTGGGAATGCTGTTATGAGCGAAAATAATAAAACTTCCTGATACTAACGACAAATTTTTCGTATAAAGTAAGTGTAACCGAAGCTGTTAAACGTGTTTGTTTGCAGTTTGTAAAATCATCCCTCTAATAGTAATAAAATCAGTAAACGCATCAATGTACATTTTTAATAGATTAAGAAGAAAAAGCGTGACACTCTTAGCGAATTGGTCCTCATTGAAATTCATTTCGTAGTATTTTCAAACGTTTATTAAAAACGCCAGTCGCTATACAACATGTGTAACGCGCGCAAGGCTTCCTGTCTACAACACGAGAATAAAAAGTACATATGATAAATTCCTGGTGATGAACTACCTATACTTAGAGACACTGGAAAATCGCGGGAAAAGTTGACTGTTTGCTAGACACCAACGTGATGTATGTAACACTGAATGTTTTGTATCAACATTGGCTATGGTTTATTTGTAGCATTGTTTCTCTGTACAAGGCCCAGTTATAACTGTACAGCTTGGACACACAGCGTGTGTGATTTGTCCCAAAACTGTTCACACGTGTCATGGTTAATATAATACAGTTTATTGGAGACTATTTCAAACATTTTCGCGATTTTCCAGTGTCTCTACCTATACTCATTGTGGGACGTTCATATTGAAATGAACCATTTTGAAGAACGTCTATTCAAGAATGAAGTAAAAATAAATGAATGAAATCCTCTACGCATTCACAAACTCATCGTGCAGGATCACACGTGGTATGAGATATCAGAAAACCCAAGGCTAAAGGTAGTACCGTCTGCTCGACTAGCGAAATATGCCTGTCGCTCGCTGGCCCGAAGAATGGACGAGGTGAGGTGAGGTGTGTGTGTGTGTGTGTGTGTGTGTGTAAGTGTGTGTGTAGGTGTGTGTGTAGAGACGGCGGAATGAGGGAGACGAGGGAAGCCGAATATTTCCGAGAAAACCCGATGGCCAACGGCAACTTCCGCCACGTGTCCCATGTTAAAAAAATCCGGGCCGAATCCACCGGGAATCGAGGCCGAATCGCCTAGGCGGGAGGCGAGAGGTTTGCCCCCCCCCCTCCCCTCCTTTTTAACACCATCGGCCTCCACCTTCCTGAATAATGATCAAAAATAAATATTAAAATAACCTAAAACTTTTACTACTGAAGACGATGTAAACCTTGCACTTTGATTATAACTACAGAAGAAATGATGGTAAGACTACATCGCAAAAATGTTTTGTGCCAACATACCCTTGAAAAAACGCAGTAGAATATTGTAACACATATGTTTGGGTTACGTAGTCTGACACAACGTAGCTGTTTGCAGACCAATAGCAAGAATCAATTATTACATAGCGGGATTCTCATTGGATCAGCCAAATAGGACAACAGCTCCACGCACAAGCGAAAGTCAGTGATATTCTAGTAAGCTGAAAGTGCGGTGAATCCCAACAGTCAAAATTCCCGCGATAAATCATCATTTCTAGTTGTAACCTACGTTGGTATGCTTAAACTAATATATAACAGAAAAAAAAATTCTATAGAGAGAGTACGCTTATCTCTCCGTAGACATAATAAGTAAAAAATTACCGTAGTCATATTCTAATCCCAAGTAGAGCACGCCAATTTTAAAATGGTAAGATTTGTTAAAATATATTTTACGGAGGAAGGACATGGCCTTGAGCCACTGTTGCCCTGAGCGACAGCGAGGACCAATAACATGGCTGGCACCCGCTGCCGGCTGACATGTTTGTCGCGTCACTGCCCCTGGTTATTATACACGCCCGCGCTACGGGATGTCACGGGGGCGGGCTAATTGGTCTGGCCGGACATCAGCTCGCCCCAGTTGACTGGCAACCCTTCACTCGCTCAGACAACTTGTCATACCTCGTCGTTTCTCGCAGGCAAACACGTGCCTGCCAATAGCGAGGCCTGGCAGCTGATAGGTCGGTAAACAAGTGGCTGGTCTTGAGGGAGCTGCTTACCTCGAAGCTATGGCCCAAACAAGAATAGCCATTTACACGTTAAATGTGTTGGGTGTTTGGACCAAAATATGCGTGATGATAAATAAACTTTGGAAGTGTTGTCAATTGTCATTTAATTTTAACTTCTTACGCTGGCGTTGGCAACCTCACTACCAGAGTGCACTGCTGGCATAGTCTGTCTTATGTAAGAATTCCATTTTTTTTATAGTTGTGTTTCCGTTCGTTTTTACAGTTGTTTCCATGCAGTAATTAGTGTTTTCCTCTCTCGTAAGTAATTTTTCACCAAACACACTCAGATCGCTCTCAAACTGTGCAGTTCATCAAAATTAAAAGTATTTTTCTGGAGACAGACTATAACAGTGATTATTGAGTAAAGACGATCAACTCGTGGTAACACTTTTGTCAATTGAATCGTGTCAACAGCTTGAATTGAGTTGAGTGTGGCGGCTTTTCGTGTGGCTTTTATTCAGTACACGTGTACGAATTGGAGCTAACAAAATTATGCCAACACGTGAATGCTAAAACTATATAAATTTATATAAGTAGTTCTCAGATATTGCCATATGATATTTTACTTGTTTCTTTGCTAACCGTATTTATTGCCGCTTTCATTTTGGGCAAGCTGTTTCTGGTAATACCTTACTAATAAAGAACGAAATTTATCGGTAGTTAGTGCATCTGCCATAATATGTCAATTTGCAAAAAAAAAAAAAAAACACAATCTTACAATGGCCAGTAAATGTCTTTTAGCGAGATTGTTATCCATCCCTTGCGATAAACGATGAGGAACGTCAACTATAATATTACACAAATAACTCAAAAACGCCAATTTAAGAGTTGCCATATAATTGTATCTTGTGGCGGTATGCGAGGCACACTAGTAACCTTTCACGATATTAAGACAGTAATAATTTCTTGTATTGAGAAGAAAGGAGAATATAGAGCTAGCTACACGAATTTAAATAAGTGGGCAGTAATCTACGAGTAGTTGTTTCCGAGTGTTTTTAAGAATAAATATATTATCTGATAGCAGGGTATTTAAAAAACATCCTGAACATTGCATAGTAATGTGGGTCACGCGGGTTTAAACAAAAACAAATTTCTGATGGAAATAATGTAGGTTATACTAATTAACTGAGTGTAACAACAAACATGTAAATCCGTATCCTTGATCACTCCAGAGCTTCGTAACTGGCAGTGATGTAATAATATGTAGAAATAACCAATGGTTCCGAAAGATTTAAAAATGGGAAGGACTCGGCTATAGTCTGTAGGAGAAAACAGTCCAGCAGTCACCTTGAGCGATTTCTAAAACCATTGCCAAATCTAAAACTGTCCTCCCAGACCGAAATCGAACCCACGTCCTCCCAAGTGCGAATGCGTATGGCTCTTAAGTATTTCAACTTATATATAACTGTCTAAATTATCAAACGATGTGTGTGTTCGAAGAATTTTCTTTTTGACAACGCTATTAAATTTGCCCTAAGTATGTTTTCGTACCCGAATTGTCGAGTGATTCCTGACGATGACGAAATAATACTATCAGAAATATGAAAATGTCGTCAAAGATTCTTTTCCAAACTGCTACATCTCATGGCGTAATAAAAGGATACACTGAAAAAAGAGTATAGTTGCAGGTACCATATTTCTGTTGAAATAGGGACAGCAAAACAGTTCGGTTGTCGGTACTACTCTGGACAGTTCCTTCAACAATCTATTCTGTAGAAATTACCACCTGGTATGTAAAAGCAACAAGACTCTTTGTTTCTTCTACAAAACCGACTGTCGAAGGAACTGTCCAGAGTAGTGCCGACAACCAAAATGTTTTGTTGTCCCTATTTTAGCAGAAGTATGGTACCTGCAACTATACTCTTTTTTCAGTGTACACATGAAACTACGATAGAGACACGCATTTTGATTTTCTGCAAGTCGTTAGTGATTAAAATATATTGTTGCCTGAAGCAACTTTTAGGTGAATCGCTGACTGGAGCCATACGTGCCAGTTCAGCCATTGGCTTGCACTGACAAGTGAAGTGGTGCTTGGTGCATGTGCCAGTGTCACCGCTATCGTTTCCGTGTTCACTGTCCTCAGATGCGATCATAACCTCCAAGTAAACTAACATATAAACTGTGTTGATTTTGAGTCTTTGTGCAGAGGTGTCACTCATTTGACTGAATCAATCAGAATACTGTTACTGTAGAACCACGCGTCTGTGCACGGAAAGAAATATTTTGTGGCAGCTACAAAATATTTTGTTGGTATGCACCTTGCAACATTTGTTTTGTACTCACCACAAAAACATTTTGCTGTCGCCACTAAAATATTTTCGTCACTGCGAAATTATTCTGTGCTACTACAAAATAATTTGACAGGGAAGACTTCCTACAAAATTTTTCTTTCAGTGTGATGTGGGGGTATAACCTCCAAGATGGTGGTATTGAAAACCGATGGACGACTTGAAGTACACGCCCCCTGACGTCACACCGCAGGGGAAATACTGTGGGAAACAAAGCTTGTTTACAAACATGCTGATTTGTTAGTTGGTAATTGCAGAAAGCAAAAATGTTGCGCATTCATAGATTTGCACGGCAAGGCTAAAAAAAAAAAAAAAAAACTAGTTTCAATTTCATGGTTACGATACGCAAATACATAAGATTAATGTTTACCTGAAAAATCGGCAAATTCCGAATAAATAATCAATTTTCTTGACGTACATCTCATCTGGGACATGTGAAGCCAAACAGCTAAATGAAGGTTATGTTCGGCTGCGGTATCCATGGAGATAGGAATTGTATCCCACCCCTGACTGAAGCTCCGCCTCTTTTCAGGTCGTCCATTACTGGCCAGGAAGCAGAACTTCAGAACCTCCACGTAAACGAACTACCTAAATGGTGCTAAATTTGTGTTTTTGTGCAGGCGTCACTCATTTGACAGAATTCAGACGTGCACACAAGTGATTGAAACAAATTTGAGCGACAATATTTTCACCGAAATTCAGAAGCTCTAGGTATGTGTTATGTCTTCCACGAGTCTGCAGTTGTTATCTCGCTGGTCCCAGGCTCTGCTACAGCGGCATGGTGCAGGACGTGTTGTGATGGAAGGGGTGAAGAGGGAGGTTGGATTCTCGCATGCCTACAGGTCCTCACCCCACACCGCCTCTTGTCTCGCCCGGGTCCTCGTCAAAGGCACAGAGATGCTGCCTCCAGGATCAACTGCGGAAGAAGGAGGGTGGGTTGGGATGCGAGCGGGGTAAAGCAAGCGATTTCAATCTCATCTCGCCCGCGTGATGAAGTTTTCAAAGCTTCCGGGCCTCCAATTTAACTCCAGGGACCTTGCCGACCCTCTTGTTTCCGGAATTGCTTCCAGCTCATCACCTTTCATGTCGCCTGACGAGGCGGGTCTCCCTACCCCTCCCTTCTCCTCCTCGGGCCACTCCAGCACATCAAAAGGACTCCGTAGTGCATTCCCTTCCCTCTTCTCCTTGATCCTTGAACTTTACCATCGTACCCCTTCAACCTCCCCTTATTCTCCCCTCTCCTTCGCGTCTGGGCGTCCTGGGCCGGTCTCCCTCTGCGAATGAATTACCTCAGTGTATAGAATAGAGAGTTTTTAAAAAAGTGCGTTCTTCCCTAGAAATGATACAATGTTCTGGATATGAGCGTCGCTTGTATTTTTTTTGCCGTTAAAATCACATTGTCTAACTTCTCAACCTAGCGATTAGTATTTAATGTCAGTTTGTATGTAACCATAATTTACAGAAAAATAACTTTCATTAATGAAAATCTCTCACTTTCAAATGCATAAAATAGACTACAATACTCGTTATCGTATCATAACTGAACAGTAGGGAGATTACTAAAAAATGCAGCTTTATACGATTTAGATCAATGTAATGATGCCAATTATCTAAATACTGTAATACCTATTAGAACAGCAATAAAAAAAGTATCAAAATTCATAACAATTCCGTGTTTAATATGTATATAGGCTAATGGTTACTTAGTGTCTATCGTAAATTTCATTAAGAGGCGAGAGATCGAAGCCGTTTTTTTTCAGTGGCAAATATTCAGAAAATTTTTTGTTATTTATTCATTTTGTTTATTTATTAATATACGTTTCGTTATTTCAGAAGGATAGCAAAATCTTGAAACACAATCTCCATTTTTGCTCAAAAAACCATTCGCGTAAAATATGATATGTTAGTAAAAAAAAAAAAAAAAACAGCGCGATTGACAGTTGCACGTTAACTTAACCCATTCTAGCGGAAGCAATATATAAGTATTTCTAAGTTTAAAGTTCTCTATTTACAGATTATCTTGAATGTTACGGGCTTTTCCAAAACACCACAGAGTATAAAATTAACTAGAATTCAATAATTTCGTACAGTTTCGTACATTCTCTTTTGTTTTCTCTCAAAACCTTCCAATAAAAATACATATAAGAACACACAAGTAATTCCATTTATAAAAAAAATCTTTCACGTATGAGCTTAAATATTACACATTTTTGAGGCAGTTGAATCTTCGCAATTAACACAAAACAATTAAATAATATTTCATCCCGTTTTCTCTTAAACCCATGTTAACAGTGAAAAAAATCCTGCGCTTAATTTATTTTTATAGTGATCCTTTGTATTAAGAAACGAGTGTAATGTTAACCATGGAACACCAACATCAGGTTATTACGTTATTGCAATCGTTGAAACTAAGAGATTTAGGAATTTGGTCGGAAATTACACATAACATCTAGGTCATTAGCGCTGCTTAGACATGACAAGTAATGAGGGTAGAGTAGCACTTGAATGAAGGAGTGAGAGGCCTAGGAGATCCCAGAAAAAACCCCAGCCATCGGCATCATCCGGCACGATTGCCACGTGTGAAAACCCGGGTCGATACCGCCGGGAATCGAACCCGGATCACCTTAGTGGAAGCAACTACACCAACAACGAGCCCAAAATAAATCCGTGCTGGAATCCTTGGACATTCGTGGTATTCAGGTTTACTTGAGTCCAGACAAGGTCGTTTACCGAATTAAGAACGCACTCCCAGGTGAATTTACATTCACAGTGTGTGTGTAAATAATCCGACGTGAATACAAAGGCGCAGTTACGCAGGACCACGTGCTTAAGGCGACACACGGTACAGCATCCTCTGGACACAAACATTGCACCTATTTGTATTTATAGGTGGTAATCAAATACCCCATAAACCAATATCGACAGATTGAGCGCTTTAGCAAAAATTCTGATTATGTTATCACGTCATACCAGCAGAGAACAGCACCGCACGTTTAAATAATTTCAGATATACGCTGGCAACATAACAATTCTAGAAAAAATGTCTCTATGGAGAACATATTTTCTTTGCATGGAGAAAATAAACATAATAGCAGTACGAAAATACGTAACAATTAAATAAAACATGTTAAAATAATAAAATACAATAACTATACAAAAACAATATCAAAATATCTGTTTGTATTACCTCATACCGCTAGGTTATTATTTTCACAAGCTTACTCTTAGCATTTGCGTAGAGCTGTCCGGTATTAGTCTCTAGGGTATTTGTGGTAATGGTGGAGTAGTTACACGTAGCCATTTTTATATTTGTACCTGAATTTTTTTTTATTTAAGACAAAAATTGTGATAAAATCTTCCTCTAATGAGACTTTTGTATCTCTCATAGTTTTTGCTTAATGGGTCGTAAACGTCAACATTTGCACTTTACGGTTTTAAGTACGCCACTAATACCAACTGACATACCAAACCGACAAAATTCACAGCGTATAACAATGTTGTAGGCTATGATTTGACATATATAAAAACAAAAAATCAAATACATTTGTATTTAATAAAAAAAATGCTGAATTTTAAAATGAAAACTAAACAAATTGCAAAATTTTTTAAAAAATACAATTTTTTTGTTTGTTTTTATGTGTGTCAAATCATAGCCTACAACATTGTTATATAGTGTGATTTTTTCAGTTTGGAGTGTCAGTTGGTTTTAGCGGCGTACTTAAAACCGTAAAGTCAAAATTTTGATGTTTACGACTCATTGCGCAAAAACTAGGAGAGATACAAAAATTTCCTAATACGAAGATTTAATCACAATTTATGTATAAAATAAGAAATATATATACATAAACATATATATATAAATATGTTACCGATATAAAAATAAAAAATACGTTGAAAACTTAGACGAACCGCGCCCTTAACGTGAGAAAATTACGTCCTCTTCGAGTTCGTGTGCGAGGTGTCTCCTAAGAGCACCACAGTCTTTCCTGTGGGCGGCTGAGGTATACCTCGTTCACAGAGGTGTTGCGTAATTACGGCGAAAAGGGCCTTCGACGACAATGCAAGTTATGGATATTATTCTTGATACAACCAAAGAACTGCGCACCTATTAACTCCGGCTGCACCAACAGAAGGATCATTTGTGTGTAGCGTTTTCCCGGAACGTGTATCCAAATACGTAGATCCACTGATTTCGATGTAAAGTGTGTTGCATCGCCTTGTTTCATTGCCTTACCTGCAGCTCTGATTCTAGTTTATTGGCAGCGTGTCTTTGCGCATAGGAGTCGCTAATGTGAATGTGAAAATCAGAGAAAGGTTATTGCGATATCACACATCTGTGATTGACGGATAGAACATCAAGTCGCTAACATGCAGTTAGAAACATTCATCATTGACCATGAAGAAGAGCTGGTGGTGTGCAAAGTGGTGCAAATACTTCTTCGCCGCGAAAGTGAGGGTTCTCTAAGCATCGTATGACCGCCCGACTTATTGTACTGCCTAACCGATTGAATACCACATACAGGCATTTCTCTTCTCCTTATGAAGAGTGGATGGGTGAAACGTATGTTTTAAAATGGTATTAGCAAGGGCAAGGTTCGTTTCCGCACATAGGACGCTAGTTAACAAATATCTATTCATTCCTCTTTCCACACACTACGACTTTAAAAGACGGTATTCCGGTCATTCAGTTAAGATGGGTACATTTAAAAATTCTTCATAAGGTTGAATTCAAGCAACTGTAGATGCATGTAACTTTTGCAATTGGGCATTGACTCATTTAATACCTCCTTGGGAGAAATCATAAAGTAATGACTAAATCACGGTCCAATCGTGTGGTATCACTGTGCCAGAGAAGATGATATTCGGATGCTGTCTGCTTGAGTACAAAGATATTCTTCTAGCTAGCCTACAGATAAGTGAACAAGGCACATGGCTAGGTGAATTTTCATTGCGACCAGACCCCAGCATAACCCTACGGAAACTGCTTAAAAAACACAATTTTTCACCTATGCAGGGTGTAAATAAAAGTATGTTACAAAGTTCGTGTGGTGATTCTTTGTCGAAAATGAAGTATAGTTACGTAAGATGACTTTTCGCTTAGCACACTTCGTAAGGGAGCAATACGCCCTCGAAAAACGAATTTCAAACTAGTTTATTGGTACAAAATCGTAAACAACATAACATTAAATCATAATTTGCCGGATACTGTGTTCTGCAAACACATGAAGAGCCTTGTCTACGAGACGCCAGTGGACACGGCCTAGGAGCTCGTCGCACGCATCGTTGCAGCAGGCGAAGTGATACGGACGAATGCCAACCTGTTCCAGCGTGTGCGACTGTCCTTGTTGCATTGTTGCAATGCATGTATTACTGAAGGTGGCCGAACATTCGAGCGCTTGTTGTGGTATTCACGTAAACATGTATCACTTATGCGGCTGTGAACGTTTTATTACAGTAAAGTATTTGCTACACTTGTTTTCAGTACCGTATCATTCGGTGTATTGTGTGTTGCCTAAGTGTCAGCCCACTAAATCTACGTACTGTATTTTGGCCATTTTCTCGGACATGCTTCACTTTACAATGTAACAACAAGACGACATTTTTTGTTCATCGGAGTCTCTTGATACAAATTATAGCATTGCATGTCCATAAAATCTGATGGCACCAACGTCTAAGCCGGAAAGGGGGTGACCACCCCCATTATTTTGATGACGGTGTAAGTTATTCGAAACACATTTTTCACGTACTGTCGATAAGTGTTTGCAGAACACAGTGACTGGCGAATTATGATTTAATGTTATGTTGTTTACGATTTTGTACCAATAAACTAGTTTGAAATTCGTTTTTCGAGGGCGTATTGCTCCCTTACGAAGTGTGCTAAGCGAAAAGTCGTCTTACGTAACTGTACGTCAATTTCGACAAGGAATCACCACACGAAGTTTGTAACATACTTTCATTTACACTCTGTATAATACAAAACTTCTGGGCGAGGACCACCGGAGTACTCGCATTACCGGGTACCGAAAAAAAGGGTGTGGGGGGAGTTGGTGTTACTTTGTAACGTTCCTAAATTCGGGACCTGCCCCATTCCCAAACATAAATCTACGATTCTTAGTGAGCCCAAGAACTTTTTAGGTGTGCATTAAGGGTGTTCATGAGCCCTCGAACTTTTTTCGGTCTATAGGAGTGCATTAATGGTGTTCACGCAGAATAAATGCGTAGTTTTATAATTGCACGACATAGTGTTGTTTTATAGACGTTATTTGTGACATCGTTTTCCGCTTGTAAAAATTTTTTAGCTCTCTCAGTTTTTCCATAGCAGCATGCAAAAGATAGAACTCGCAAGCTATGGGAACATAGTAGGGTGACAACAAAAACCAAGTGTCTTACTTGAATGAAATAATTTACACTGAAATTTGATATTACGTGCAATATGCTAAAATATTTAAGAATACACAGCAGTACTTTTGTATTTTTCTAAAAATTGCCATAAACAAAGTAAATTGTTATCATTTTCAGAATTTTTTTAAATAGTACATAGGGATCTCATTATATGTTTTTAAAAATTTTAGCATACTGCTCATGTTATATAATTTAAGTGTGAATTATTCCATTCGAGTAGACACTAGTTTCTTGTTATTACCATGTTCCCGTAATTTGAAAATTTTGAATTTGTCACGTCACTATGGGAATACTATGAGATTTAAAAAAAATTTACAAGTGGAAATTGTAGCCACGAGTAATGTCTATAAAGCGATCACCATGCCGTGCAAATATATTATGAATTTTTGCCACATGGCCGGCCTTAAGAGCGCGGTAAACATATACTTTCATAATGATGTTTTTATTTTTTATTTGTACCAGATGTGTTTTTCTTATTTAAGGCACAAAATATGACTATATTCAGCTCTTATGAATTTTTTTCATCTCTCATCGTTTTTGCGTAATGGCCCTTAAAGCCAAAATTTCCATGTTCCGTTTTAAGGACGACACAAAAACCAATTCACTTACCAAATGAAAATATTCACAGTGAATAACGATATTGTAGGCTACAAGTTCAGCTACGTTAAACCACAAAATAATATATATTTTTTTTATTATTAAATTTTTAAAATTTTTGTTTTAAATTTTAGCATTTTTATTTAAATACAAAAAGTTTTTATTCTATGTTTTTGTGTACGTAAAATCTTTATCCACTGTGAATCTTTTCAGTTTGGTATGTCAGTTGGTTTTAGTGTGGTCCCTAAAATGGAAACATGCAAATTTTGACTTTAACACGTCACTACGCGAAAACTTTGAGAGATAAAAATATTTCATACGAGTAACATTTAGTCACATTTTGTGTCCAAAATAAGAAAAATTCTGGTATAAATTAAAAATAAACACACGGCAATAAAAATTGTTGTATATTTCACCCTTAGACTACATGAATTTTGGATCATAATGTATATTGTCGATGAATATATGCATGCATAAAAATTTGTTTCTCACATTTATGGGTCGTGATTTTGTAACTTTGGGTCAGATTTTTTTTTCACTGACAGCTGTATTCTACCAGTGTCGGAAAGTCTACCCTGGCTTGTTTATTTCTGACGCCTCTGGAATGGGTCCCTAGTAAACAAAGAAAACGTTTGGCGAGAAACAGCACGACCAGGTGGCAGAAAACTGCACGCACGGACGGAGATGAAACACACACGCTCGCGGAGCGCTAACATACTTACGGCGGGGGTGGCCAGGAGAAGCGAAAGGAAACGTTCACAAAATATTTACGCAGGGCGAATTTTCGTTCGGTCGGACTGCGCGGGCGAGGATGGAGACGGGTCTGTTTCCAATGCCTGCTGCTGTTTACAGAACCCGCTCACGTCAGGTGCATGCGCCTCCCAATAATCGACACTTGACATTGTTTCCCCCAACACATTGTGTCTGAAACGTCACACGGAGCAAACATTCAAAACCAAGTATGTCCACAAAAAAAATTATGTAACTAAATTTCATTTCATTAAAAGCTTTGTTTGGAGAATTGCGACCTACGGAATCTGTTGAAATCCGAAAATATACGACTATGTGTGTTCGATATATGGATGCTAACGGCGAATGCTACGTGTACCCTGGACAAGCAGGTTAACAAATTATGAAGTTCTGAATAGAGCAGAAGAACCCCCAGCTTACAAAAAAAAAAAAAAAAAAACAATCAAGAAGTGAAGAATCAGTTTTTCTCCTACATTCACCATGGTGTACCACACTGCTTGAAGGGAAACTAGAAGGAAAAGCAAACAGAAGATGACCAAGAAATTATATCCTGGACAATATTAAATGTCGATGCCCAAATCGCATTACAAAATAGCTGGCTATAAATAAAACGTCATTGGACAATGTCACTCATGCCACCCACCAACCTGCAGGTTGAGGTGAAGAGGATTTTTTTCTACATAAGGTTGGTGAGTTACACACGAATATGTAGCCAAAATTAATTATAAAATTACAAGTATCATTAAAACATCAGGTGAAATAAATTTTTAATTAATATTAGCACACGTCCACTCAATTGTATGTTTGCGTTCAAAACAAGGAATCATCTGTTATCTAATAGGTAGCATATATTAGCTCTGACAAGTTTACTAACTTTTGAAACAAGGCATGTACATAATTTTCACTCAGAAATATTAATTACCAATTTTTTTCTTTAATAAAAACTATACATAGTACTAACATTTTACTATAGTAATAACCATAGTTAAACAGTGAAAATTAAGTAAAACAATAAACGTGCCAGCATAGTTGTCATTCTTGTTAAAATCGCATTATATCGCACTGCCAAAGTAATATGGCCATAACTCTAAAATATTGGAAAATGAGTCACGGCCATGACTGGAAAATGGATGTTTAAATCTCTTAAACATAAAAATATCATAACTGTTCCTGGAACATTTGTAGTTTATAATAATGATTTCATATATCCAAGGGATAAACTTTCCCTCGTTGTGCAATAACATGACAACTAGTTCGTAATAAAAGGTTCTGGTATTGTTGAAACTTATTCTTGTGAGATATGTATTTCTTTAATTTAGACCATCTAGAATTTAAAAAAGAAATGTATGCTAAATATTTTAAAACGTATCCAATCTTATAATGCTGTCCTTGCAAATAACCAATTCATGACTTGTGGCTGTATTACTTTGACAGTGCGAATTATCGATTTCTATAAATTCATGTAAAATTGGATGAAGTAAAACAAAGTTCCAGATTAGGAGTAATAAGGACTACACTTACATGCACCTGTAGTGACCCATCGCTTCTTAACGCAAGGGACCACATGCAAGGCGCCAAATTGGGATGCAATGTTTACCGCTGATTTACATATACTCTTTGGCTGGAACTATGCAATGGCGTTATAAAAAACTGTGAGGAGATGTACGATATTTGCCGATGATTTTATTAACTTCACCAACTCCTTCCTGGCCGAATGGTCAGGCCATTTGCCTCCCACTAAGGAGATCCGAGTTCGATTTACAGCGGGGTCGGTCCCCGGATTTTCGCATGTGAAAATCGTCCGTAAGATGCCGTTGGTCGGCGGGTTTTCTCGGGGATCTCCAGTTTCCCCCGCCATTTCATTCCGGCGCTGCTCCATACTCACCTCATGTCTCCCCCCCCCCCCCACCAGCGCTAAAGACCTTGATGTTAAGCGCTGACCAAAATCTCTCACCTACTCCTTCCTCTTCTGTGGCACCTACGAGAATAACACTCGCCATAGAAAATCTTATTGTTCTCATAAGTATAAAGTTAATAACAAATTATTTAAATATCAGTAATAGTAACTCCTATGTTTCTTCTGATAACAAAAATATTATAATAAATTATTTAGATGTGAGTAGTACAAACCCCTAGTTTTTACTCATCACAATCTCAGTTTCTCGGTATACGACATACCAATTACATTGAAAAGCTACAAAGTTCAAACTCTCCGTGATTACAGTAGATTAAATCCTACTGAATTTGTGTACGGTGTTAGTTGTATTAACTGAGAGGAAGTCATTAAATACTTACTATAGGATTGTTTCAAGCGACGGCAACGCATTTTTGTTTGTTACTTAATTTGTTTTAATTAAATCGTTCAGAGTGGAATAAGCTTTTTATGGTGTGTAAATACAGAATTTTAACTAGTTGAATACTTGCCAGATGTACTTTGTGTCAGTAGAAAACGTCGTTGACGTCAAAATAAGATAGCAGATGTGTGACTATTTCTTAGTATGCTTAATTTCTGTATTTGTTTGACTGTTGTGCCATTTGCAATGAATTTTTGCGAATTTATATGAAAAATTACTTTTACATATACAAGAGACTATACAAGCTGTGAGAACTAAACGTATCAAATTTGTGAACCTGAAAAAGTTGTTTTTTTTTTTTATCAGTCTTCGGCATAGAATTGAAAAATCCTAAACACAAAAAAAAAAATCTATAAATCTTGTACGTATACAAATTAAATTTAAGTTTAAATTCGTAGGTGTGTTTCCGCGAATATAGAGCACGCAATAATTCTTACGCTATGATTTGCCATAGATAACGAACTTATCTTAAACAGTTGCATTACTGCTGTGTACAGTGAAGATGTCTACTTTCTAATTTACATGTACCTGAAAGTGGCCAGTCTGCATGGCCTTTTAACTTTGTAGCGGGTGTGAAATACATTATTTTTAATATTTCACTTATTCAGTTAGTTTGTACTTACGAAAATAAAATACATCATAGAAATATCTGTCCGTAATTTTTATACATCACGTGAATTGGAAATACTGTTTCGAGCTCTATAACATGGTTCAATATATTCTTTTCGCACATTGATAACTCTCTTACGAAACAAATTGAGGGTACTTGCATACGCACAACGTATTGTATACGAGGTTTCGTAAGGTGGTGGCCACCTTGAAGTGTAAGCGGAAGCCAAAAAAAAATTTTCCCCCTTAACATCGTGGCTCTACGAATTCGTTCTTATGTAACGAATACATGGTTAACGTGCTGACCAATAATCCATAACCAATTAGACTTCAGCGTCACGAAGGTTTATGCAACAACAGGGTTGCAACCCTTATTTGTTCTACTATGTTAACTTGTGATGGCAGCGATGGGAATTTCCGAGGTTGTACATAATCGTCCAATTACTCATTGTCATATATATCACTGTTCCATGTCAAATACTTTCTGCAATGTTTACAATAAACACAGGTTTAGGCTTACACTTCAATGTGGCCCACCACCTTACGAAACTTCATATACCATACGTTGCACGTATGATTTGTTTTAATTTTTAGTAAGCAGTACGCGGGTAGAGTTTATTGGTGATTTTCAGACCAATACAGATGTTTTACATTTAATTAATGAATTAAAACGTGTACGTGATACCAAATGGGACATTTGAAAAACTACCCCATTAACTTTATTTTGTAACACATAGTTAATTTTAATGTGCAAAGTGTCGTGTACATAGGTAAATAATAGTAATGCAGTGTCCGTATTTCATTATAATTACACGTCCCATGTATAGTGGATTGCCTACATGACAGGCCATGCGCTTTCGGTTTTGAATAATTTCACCACGCGTATGTCGCGAATTGTTCTTCTGAGTGTTTTCGGACAACACGACCTTTTTGTTTAATTGTAGCGTGCTGATTAATAAATGCATATCATTAACTTCTTACAAATGTTCGCTAGTAAGTTTCTTGCAAACGCAGGGTAGCGACCCCTATTCCCACAATGAAGGGGGTTGATCTTTCCAACCACATTTCCCGAGGTTAATGATCTCTTTTATACAAAACACTACTCGCCTATTTGTCGCTAAATCGCAATTAATATCCAAAATTTTTTATTTAAACCTTTTCAAAATTCGACTTTTGTTGGCATACAGCTCCCTTAGTAATAAATTTTGAGAAATGTGGTTCTTACATGTTCGTCTTATTTTTTTCTAAGGAATCGCCTGCCAGCGTTTATCGGTGTTATTCAGACTCAACCTGTATATTTATATTATTATTCACCAATGTTTTATTTCAAATGTGTTTTTTTAAATACCTAAAAAGTCAATACGGTTTGTTAACATGTATTTTCGTAACCTGTGATATTGTTCTTCAGTGTGGAATTTTATATTTCGGTAAGTATGTCAGTTGTCCTTTATTGCATAAAACAGGTTTACACAAATTTTTACTTTAATACGCTATTATACATAAACAATACAATATAAAATGTTTACATTACAGTAAAAAAAATAGTCTCAATATATACCTACGAAACAAACCATATATCTGCACCTTACTTCTTTCCTATAACACAAATGTTACGATGACAAAGAAAAGTTTTATCCATAGAGTGTTACACATATTTTGTCATTAATATTTGAATTAATAATCCAATGGCAATAGTTAATAAAACCATTGACAGCGGGTATCATTCTCTCTCACCGAACATTGGATTAGCATAGGCGGTGTGACAAATCCATTATTTTAATTCTCAACCATATTCCCTGACACACCATCCGAACACATTTAAGTGTCTCGTCGGGTATGCGTAAGTAACGCGGAACTGTTAATAAGTATTGATTATTCACTCTATCAAAGGCCTTGTCCATGTCTATGTTAAAAAATTGAATTATTTAAGGACAAAAGCTTGTGCTAAATGTGTCGAATACTGTCTATCACAGCATCTTCTCTGTTAGCCCGACTGTACCTATCCCGCAAAACATGTTCTTGGAAATCAGAAGGTACCTCCTTGTTCTTTTGTCAGACGATACGCATGTCGTTTGAACGTCCGCATTATATTCGGTTTAACAGACTCATCCCACCATGTTGCAATGAATGGGTAGTGACGTTTTCTTAGTACCACAACGACCCCAATTATCAGTCAAATCCTCTCTCACATCCGCATTATTCAATAACGATGAATTAAGATGACACGTTCCCCGCCCAAATCGTGTGATTTCTGTAAAGTTTCCATACGTATAAAGGACAGCACAATGGTAACTGATAGTACCGGGACAACGTAATATCTGTGACTGTGGGTCTTACTTAAATTCTCGATTTTACGTAGAATCGATCTATGCGTGAATGACTCTGCGACGTCACATAA
Organism: Medauroidea extradentata; assembly: GCA_003012365.1. Taxonomy (NCBI): domain Eukaryota; kingdom Metazoa; phylum Arthropoda; class Insecta; order Phasmatodea; family Phasmatidae; genus Medauroidea; species Medauroidea extradentata. Next base: position 36,771 of record PNEQ01027228.1, read on the forward strand.
GTGTAATGTGTGCCTTGTATATGATTGGTGACATCACGTAATTCAAATTAACGTAATAAAGTGGTAAGAGAAACCTGTGTGGAATAAATACCTCCTTGATGATCACTAGGATTGACAATGCAGTTAAATTCACCTCCAAAGATGCATTGATTGCAGTTCGGACATTAGAACGGGATAACGTCTTCAGCGAAAAATGTGAATCTCGCGCGCCATGCTTGTGAACCTGAAGATGCATATATATTTACTACTGAGACATCATGTATTCTCCCAGACATGATAACAGCCAGAAGGGTGGTATGACAGGTCTTCTAGTTCCGATCCGGCTATAGTGACAATAGCTGTACCGCGTTGCTGGTCGCCAACAATTGTATACACACCGTATGTGTGGAATCCTGTGAGGTCGTACGAACCACTTCTTATGAAAACGCGGCGTCTGCTGCCTGGGTTCGAAGGAGTGATTCCAAGGAAGCCAGACTTGGAAAATCATACTATATAACATTGTTGATAGAATGTATTGTCTTAAGACATAACGTCACATCACATGTTAAAAATTGGTAATCGCACGTTAATGCGCTATATTTGATATGGCATAACACAAAAATGTAAGCACATACTAGGAATTGGCAAAATTAAAAAAATAAATAATAATAAATAAAACGTATTTTTATTGGCAACGAACAATCAACACTATGGCAGTTTTATTATTATTCGTAAACACTACATTAGTTGAAATTTGTAATATAATACTGTCCTTGAACAGTGAAATAAATAATTGTTTAATAGTTTAACTCTAATAATAATTTCACCTATCTGCCCGTACGTTTTCAAATGTCACTGACAATATTAAACTATGTTATTGGTCATGACAACGGTCTTAAAAGAAGTCAACGGGCATAGACAAACAGATTATAATCAAGTGGTACAAGACCAATGCTGACGATATATCTCAATGTGTGACCAAATTGAACGGCCCATACTGCAGCTCATAACATACGAAAAACCAAAGTTTTCTTGATGAAAAAAAAAATCGTTACCCCCGCCCTTGTCTAGTATTAAAAATATCTTTATTTAAGGGGGAGTGTTAGACAATTTTTTTTTGTATTTTCAGTTTTGGAGCCATAACATTTATTCAAATTGTATTATAAAAATTTACTCTTTGACAAAACATATGATAATAATGTCTTGGCAAACTGCTTAATATAAATAAGAATGGAACCATTCATTAAATTTTCATGCCGAATCATTGCAAGAAAATCCTTTAAGGTTAATCTATAATAATCTTGCAATGATTCCGCATTACAAATTAATAAAAGATGACATTATAATTTATGTCGATCAGTTTACCAAGAATTTATCCCATGCTTTGTAGAAGAGAAAATATTGATCATACTATTGTAATACATTTTATGGCTTAAAAAATGAAAATTCGATAAAATAGTCTTACACTTCCCCTTAGAACGGTGACTACGTCATTTTGTTACCAACTCTTGCGTGTAATTGTGACAAGTGAGCATCAGATGTACCTTTGTCCGGAAGGTTACTAGTCAAAAACTAAGAAAGGTAGTGAATGTGTAACAATTTAGTAACTCGTAAGTAGCTAATATGTGTGCCCTGTCAGATGGGAAATTTTAATCAATTTCATTGTGAGGAACTAAAAGGGAAATTGTAGAATTCAAAGTTACCAAGTATTCAAAATAGGAAGTGTGTTATAGCTGCTAAATTTTTATTACAAAAGTATTTCCAATTCAGGACATACTGTTTCAGATTACAGCAATGTTATAATTCTTTAAATTATCAATACAATGATTTAACTACTGCATTTAC
>PNEQ01027228.1:38694-61611 GCA_003012365.1 Medauroidea extradentata
TATTATATATATATATATATATATATATATATATATATATATATATATATATATATATATATATATATATATATTCCTAACATTACCCTAAAACCTAGAGCAATTAACTTTTGCACCTTAATTTCTGATTGTAATACGAATTTCTTAAAAATGTAAGTTTGTTCAATTTTAAAAATTAAAAATTTTAGTTATGAGACTAGAAATTTTTAGGGGCTCTTTCTTGAGGTTCTTATATTATTTATGTTTTTAGGCCGAAATTCCAGGATAATTCAACGTGCAAATTGTTTTATATGTTCCAAAATATTTCCTAAAATGTTTTCTACGGTACGTTATTTTATATTATGTTCATTGTATAACACGAATCATTAAAAAACAAAACTACACCATTTTCTTAAATAATTCACTGTTAAACATTATACTGTGGTTAAAATAGAAGTATTTGTTATAACTTTAAGTAGACCTACAGTATGTAGGAATAAGTTCATAGAATAAGAGGAATTTTTATTTAATTATATCGACAACATGACGTCACAAATGTGTCCAACATGGTCTCGAGAGTTTGGTGTTATTTATTTATGTTTTCTCGGCGTTAAAATGCAGTCGTGTTGTTTGAAACTCATAGCGTACCTTCCAGAATATATATTTAGTAATGTGGTGTCACCAAGATCTCGGTTCAAAACCTTATAGTAAGTATGTAGCTAATATTTACTTTTTACTAAAAACTGCTGGGTTAAGGAAAACAGTAACGTGGCAGATATTGTTTACATTTGTCGTTCTGAAATTTCTACGCATTTATACTATGCGATAATATGGTAGTATGCTCTCCTTAGTTCGTATGTTCATATGGTACCAAAATAACCCAACGTGGTTGTGATTACTAAGCAATTATTATCTTTTCTCTCAATGTTATTTCAAATATCCCGCGCATATTTCACTTAAGTCACGTGACACATGTTGAACACACAATTTCGTATGCATCTGTATAGAGGATACTCCCTCTACCCTATAGTTACTCTAAGGTCCCATCATTCTCTAGGCCGATTAATTCCAAGTAACCAAAAATGAATTTTTCTTACCACTGGTTTTAGTTTGTTTTATAATTACAGTACTGTTAATTTTTTGGCATTTTAAAATTACTAAGTGATATTACAGGGTTTAATATTGATTCTGTTGGTTTGAATTGGTTATATGTTGCATTATTTTCTTTAAGTAAATTTTTATGGCATGTGTTTAAGAAAGGAAAAAAACAATTATTATTATTTGTTTGAAATTGTGTTAGTTTTGTAGACGTTACTTGAGAGAATATTTGCCTTTTACGAAAATTTTTTAGTTCAGACAATTTTTCCATAATGGTATTTGAAAATCAAAATTTGCATTTCTTTTTCATGCTAACCTCAAAAACCAATAACATTGTGAGGTTAAATTATTGACATTGAAATTATTTTTCAAGGACTAATTCTAGAAGTACATAAACACTAATTACAAAAGATTTTTGTATTTCAAAAACACTGGTGAAATTTGGATTTTTAATGCAATAATATTTTGTAATGGGTTTTTATCTACTTGAGTCCGTCGCCGGTGACATGTAGTTTCAATGTGAATTATGTATTTCACTTCATTGTGTTTATTGGTTTCGGGGTGAGGATGAAATAAAAATATGCAGATTTTGAATTTAAAATGCCTTTATAAGAAAAACTGTCTGAACTATTTCTTGTAAGAGAAAAATTTACTCCCACGTAACGTCAACTAAACTAACACTATTTCATACAAACATAAAATTATGATTATTCCTAACTTCTACGCCCGTAACGTTCCAAGGAGTTTAAACAAGGAAAATAAAAATACATTTATTCCTCAGGAACTAATATTAATAAATTGGCAGTTGTTCCTCCCTGTTATGCAGCCTGTAACTACAAAGCACAGCATAGCTCGCGCAGGGAACCAATGAGGCGAGAGCAACCCTCACTCTCCAACGAACGGGCAGGGCTACAGAGAACCACGGCAGACGCTCCTTTATGGCAGCGCGAGGCGTGCCTGACGCAGTGCTAGCAACCTCCTTCATCCGTCGAGCGAAAAACCAATTTTCCGGCACGATATTAAAACCCCCTCTCTCTTCCCGGCCGCTGTCATCTTTCGCGCACAAATTAGATTTCCTCAGCTCTTTTCCCTATATACATACAAAATGGCTGGTGAACAGATTCTCCTACTTTCCGGGGCTTTGAATAACAAACAAGCCAGGGCACTTTTTTTTTCCTCCGTCCTCCTTTTGCGGCGGGAAAGCTATTGGCTCGGGCAAAGAGTTTCTCCCCATCTACGCAATACGCGACTGTGTCTCTTCCTGGGTACGTAACTGGGTTTCGTTCGTCGCGTAATATCGCGTAATGCCGCACCCCACCCACCCTGCCTCTTCACCCTTCTTTACGTGAATTCTATTTCCAGCGCGAATGAAACACGTCACGTGTCCTCGGGAAAAGAAATTACCGCCCGTGCGCTAATGTCCCTCGTCGGGCTTGACTATGTTGGAACGTAATTACTCCTTGCTGCACGTTGCTTTGCCGCTTCGCTCCAGCGAGGACTGACGTCAGCATCACTTCGACGCAACTTGCCTCAGGTGCTTCGCGGCACGAATTAACAATCCTGAAGAACTGCTGATTGCAGCTGACATAAGAAGTCACTGTATTTTTTTTTTCATGTATAAGAAAATTCATAATGAACAAAAGACGATTTTTAAAACAGCTATATTGTCCACTTGCAGCTCCAGAGGGATGGTTATTTTAACCAAATAATCTACAACTAATATAATGTCTTAATAATCTTGACTAATTTTCCTTCACTAATAATCAAATTACTTCAGTTGAAATCACTATAACTGTTATCATGGGCTCGAACATCATACAAAAGCTTTCAGATACAGTCGAAAAATTTTATATATTACCGATAACCCTGGAACGGTAAATATATATTTCTATTTTGAAAATATTTGACGTGTGTTAGTCTCATAATTATTGGATATATGTTAAAAATTTAAGATTTCACCGCAAGGTTACATATTTTACCAGAATGCCGTAACAGTATTTTACAAATAAGAATTTGTAAACAACAAAAAAAAAACTTTAATTCCAATGTTGTCAGTGACGCCCCTCATCAGGAGAAGACGTTTAGCTTACAGAATAGCTGTAATTAACATTCGCGTGTGACGCATTTTCTTGGAAACTAGTGAGCGTGCTTGAACATTTCAACATAATTTGTACAAGAAATGTTCTTAAGTTCACATATTTAATTAAATTTAGTTTATATGTTGATATATAGCAATGCAGTACAAATTCAGCAATAATCAACTATTCGTACCCATTATGTACGTTTTCTGAGATAAATTTGAAAACAGAATTTGCGCCACAGGTAGATACGTGGACAAAAATTTACTGTAAAAATGTAATGGTTTCCGTGCTCTGAAGTTTTTTTATTCTAAACACAGCCAGAGATCATATGAAACCACGGTCTTCCAGTCGACGACTCATAATAAGCCGCTTATCGAGGTTAGCTGCGTTTTAAAGGCTTGCACATCAACGAATAGAAGCAGCAGTTGTTTAGTTAGAAACTGATATCATTCGTATGTTATTAAGAGAAGTTTGGGTGAAGAAGGCTTACTTTAAAAATTAAGAAACGTGAAGATATTTAGTTCAGTACTTTACATCTAGGTCTCAGGCGCGGGTGAGAGCTGGCATACTGTGAGTATGGAGCAGCGCCGGAATGAAGGGGCGAGGGAAACGAGATATCCCCGAGATAACTCGCCGACCAGCGACATTATCAGGCATGATTCTCACATGTGAAAATCCAGACACCTGGCCTAACCCCGGGAATCGAGCCCGGGTCACCTAGGTGGGAGGCGAGAGGTCTGACCCTGACCTGATTTTTTTTAGTACAAAAATATGTTGTATTGGGTTTCTATATGCTTAAAGCCCTAGCCCGTATCATGAACAGTCCCTGTAAAATATGTTGTTCCATTATGTTGATTGACTATTGGGGGTGTATTAAGTAAAAAACATGCAAATTTCCACATTGAAATACCATAATGGAAAAATAGCTGAGCAACTATTTTTCTGTAAGAGAAAATTATGATCCCAAGAAACGTCTCTAAAACTAACAGTTTCATACAAATATAACATTATATTTCCCCTGCACGTGGTAAAAATTTATAATTTTATATTTGTATGACATTGTATTCATTTTATAGACGTTACTTGTGACTACATTTTCTAATTTTAAAAATTTTTTAGCTCTGATTGTTTTCCCATTGCGGAATGTCAAAGTCAAAATTTGCAAGCTACGAGAACACTGGAATAATATAAACCAAGCTACTTATTTGAATGAAGTAATTTACACCTACATTAGATATTATGAACCACGTGCTAAAAGATTTAAAAACACATAACGAAGTCATTTTGTCTTCTTTAAAAACTGCCATACATTAAGTAAATTATAATTTTCAGATATTTTTTTTTTAAAGTACACAGGAATTTCGTTGCACGTTTTTAAATATTTAACATATTTTCCACAACATTTAATTTCAGTGTAAATTATTTCATTAGAATAAGTCACGTGGTTTTCGCTATTTTTATGTTCCCGTAAGTTGCAAATCTTGACTTTGTCATGCCGCTGTGGGGAAACTACAAGAGGTAAAAAAAATACTCAAGTGGAAATTCTAGTGACATGTAACGTCTATAAAACCAACACTATGTCGTACAAATACGGAAGTACGCATTTTTGTCACGGGAACGTCCTTAATGGTGTTCAAGAGGGGAAAAATCATAATTTTATATTTGTATGAAACAGAGTTAGTTTTGCAGACGTTATTTGGGAGAACATTATCCTCTTACGAAAAAATTTTGCCTCATCCAGTTTTCCCATAGCGGCATTCCAAAGTCAAAATTTTTATGTTATTAGTTCATACACCCCCAGGAAACCAATCAACATAATTAAACGAAACAATTCACAGTGAATGTATATCACGGGCTAGAGCTTAACGTATACAAAAATCCGATACAAAATATTTTTGTATTTTAAAAAAATTCCTAAGTGTAGCAAAAATACTTTTGTACTTAAAAAAAATTTCCTAAATGTAGCAAATATCTTCAAATTTCAGAAATTTTTTCAAAATACAAAATATTGTTTGAATGGGTTTTTATATACGTAAAGCCAATGACATGTACTTTCACTGTGAACTATTTCATTTCATTATGTGTATGGACTAAAAACATGCAAATTTTGACTTTAAAATGCCACTATGGGAAAACTAGCTGAGCTGAATTTTTTTGTTAGAAAATAATATGATCCTAAGTAACGTCCATAAAACTAACAGTGTATTATACAAATATAAAATTATGATTTTTCCCCACGTGACAGCCTTAAGGGCGCCGTCTACCCGCGCGTGAGAGGCTCAAAAGCGACGGAGCAGTAAGGTCGACCTTGAAGCGCGCATCAAATGCCGCGTCGCCTCAACGAGCCAAGCGCTGAACTAGCGAGCAAGCTTCCCGCCGAACTGTTTTTACTATGGGGCTTTAAGTGACAACACAATCATTTTATCTTACGCGACGAAAGGGAAAGAGTCGCTCTACAGGTCTATAATATTCAGAATATCGTGAAAATGATTACTCTTACATAAAAATCACCGTCAAAAGTCCCGATTCGGTCATTTTCACACTCAAAAAAATACTTGTTAGGAACGATAACAGTCAATGGCAAAATTATATACCTGTACTAAGATCCTTAAATGCTTTTCGTAGCCTAACCGCGTGACAACACGTTGAATGGTTTTCGAATGAAATCAGGATTGTTAAAGGTCTGCGCGCCTCTTCACGATTCTAGTAGATGGCGCCCTTAACTCTACCGAGCGCCTGGCGCTGTACGGCACACGTTGATGGCACGTTGACGAGCAGCTTGTTTGCTTGGCCCGCGGTGTGTGTCGTGGGAGAGAGACGCCGACAAAGCTGCAGCGACCTTCCGAGAAAGACGGCGGGGGTGACCCAGTTCGGGCGCGGGCGGGTTATCACGTCGGGCGATAACAACGGTTAACGACACGGCAACCGGCACGGTGGGTGACTGATGGCTCCCTCAGCGGCGGCTATTGCAAACACACCGCCGCGCGACATCTCTACCGTTGTTTGTCCTGAGTGCCGGGTAAACAGCCGCCAGTGAATCTGCGACGCAAGAAGCCGTAATAACACCTGCGGTGTGGCATCGCAAGAACCTGACCGTCGTCGACGAAGGGTCTGCCACAGTGTTGCCAGCTATATCATAGACACCTTTGTTTGCTTTTGTTAAAACTATTCGTTTTCGCATAAAAATACAGGACGTGACCGGAAACACTATTTTATAACAGTTATACATAATTTCGTTCCATTAAATAAACATATGTAAAACTGCAACAACAAACTAAAAAATATCCGTACGCATTATTGTGACTGCATCCCAAACAAGTCTCATAAAAATGTAAATTTCCAGTTTTCGTTGCATCCTATTAGGGAGCTGAGATAACTCGAGACGAGACACAAGTTTGTTGAAGAATGATCGAGTATCGAAATACCTAGGTGCGTGTTATTGGACTAAATTAGTACTATAAGTTAATTTAGTATTTGTTACATGGTGAGAGTGAATAGTTATCTTCAACTGCTCGAGCAGGGTAGCGATGAGTAGATCGAGTAGCTTATCTCGTGAGTATTTGGACGCGTGTCACCTTTACTCGGGTCACTGTTTGCGTACTTGAAGCTGGTATTTTGATTTACCTACCCTCAATTCGTGAAGTTTTGTAAACGGTTTTGGTCTACGAGTGGTCCCTACTCCATCCTGACTGTTACCGCGTGGTGATGTCTCCCCGTAATCACACTCCTGACTTGACAGACTTCTGACCGTGATCTCGCGGACATCTGTTGAACCCTGAAGGACGACATGAAATGAAAACCAAAGATAAAAGAACAACGGAACGAGGAGAAAACGGGAGTGCCCGGAGAAAAGCCACCGATCAACGGCAGCGTTCACCACATAACCTACTTGGGAAAAGCTCGGTGTCCGACCCCACCCTAGAATCTAACACTCGACCTCAAACAAAATATAGGTAAGTATTCCAAGAACGAAAGGTAATTTATTACTCTTCTTTGTGTAACCAGAGAAAGGAAAATTCTGGTACGTGATAAAAGTTGAATCACGATTTTGTGGCGAAAATATGTTCGTACCATTGGTTTCAATGCCATATGAGCAGATTTATGTCTTAACCCTTACTTGTGTTGGTGAGCTTCTACTGGTAAATCACAGACGTATGATGTCACAGTAATGTTATTCTGATCGATGCAGTCGAAGGAGGGAAGGTTGAATAAAGACACGCTGCAATGCAGTAACTATGAAGCATGCAGATGTACACGTAAGAAATTTAAATAAATCGGTGCTGAAATTGTACTCGCTACAAAATCGTGGATCTAGATATAGGGCATTACTATTGGTAGTATAATATCGCAGAATTTGCTTGTGCCAGGTCCTCCCGAATGCTATTCCAACATGTTACTGTTGCGCCACCTCGCCCTGGTGTAATATTACATATGGACACGTATCACTGCGCTGGCCTTCTGATGCCAGTGTGGGCGGACTAGCTCCGAGGTTCGCAGCAGGTAGCTGGCAGGTAGCTCGTTGTAAATCAACCCTGGGTCTCCGGGGGTGTGTATCTGCCGCGGCGGCGCCGTCACAAGGTCGCTATTGTGCTCGTACAGGCCAGGTACATGTCACCTGCCGGCCAGACACCGCAGGGGGCAAGGTTATAGGGTCTCTTCACACCCTCCCCCCCTGCCCATTCATACACACTGGCACCTAGAGCGGTGTCCTTCAAGTCCAGCCTGAGCTTGCTCATCAAAATTTGCTACAAAAAATACCGTTTGGAAAAAAAAAAAACATTCCTACTGGCCGTCAGAAACACCACACTTCTTCGATTCGTACCCGAAGATTTTTTTTTGAGCAGCGGTGAACTTACAAAATATATTTATTTACTTTTCAGCAACTCTATCTTAAAGAAATTAAATTTTATTCTACCCTCGCTCTCTTTACACCACCATTAAGAAAACGTGGTGAGCACAATAATTTGAACATGTTATAGCAACCAAACCTTCACTTTAATCGATCCCGAACAAGCATGTTCGTGTAGTTGCATGTCAAAAGATTTTTTTCTTAATGTCTACTTTTATTTTACCTGTCCTTCTAAGCCGATTACAAATGCTCACACTTTTACAATGATTGCTGTTCATGAAAACGTATAAAATGTATATAATTTCTCTAAAAATTCTAAATTGCAATATTACACAAAGAACTTTAGTGTACTCATTCAATGTCAGTTATTAAGAGTGTGAGGAAGTTTTTACTTTCGCGAGGGGTTGTCACTACCCTTAATTCAGTTTACTATCACTTTCGGGGAGGTCTAATGGTAATTTTAATATCTGACCTACAGAAAGCCTTCGCATTCATACAAGAATTTATAGTTTCCAGCATCATATTGCAACGATTTGTTGACGTTCTACAACCCAATCAAAGCACAGTATAATTGTTTTGTAGTTACGTATACAGAAATGATGACGACCCGAACGTCTTCATAACACGTATAACTGTATACTAACATAGTAACTAGTTTTAAGTACCGTGTGTCTGTGAACTTAATTTCATAGTAACTGCCTTTGTTTCTCTCTGGAATTATCGCAAAGTTAAGAAATATCGTCTGATTTCGTAAACTTTAATAAATAACGTCTGGTTTTGCATCTTGTAGCAAATAACAAATGCCAGATAGTGAGTCACTATCTAACAATATCAAAGGATGTAGTAGACAAATTTTTAGTGTGTACAATATCAAAAGTGTCAAAGCGTCTTCTAAAAAAACTAGCGACGATTAAAAATGTTGTAAATAAAAGATCTGAGTCTTCTTTCTGTACAAGAAGAACCAAACACATCGGGTAAAGATACAGTTCCATAGTGCGACGAACAACTTAGGACCCACCGTGTATTTTCTGGCCTGCCATGGGCTCTCTTTAACGATCATAGGCTCTGCACAATACCTCTACTATTGTTAATGAAAACTAATATAATATTTGATTTTATGTATGTTAAAAATAACACAGATGCCAGCAATACGCGACAAAATTCTTATTTCTAGGTCATGATCCCCTATGTTTCTGCTGTTTACGCGATAATTATTATATAAGCCTAAACGAGAGCAGATGTTCCGATAATCTGTTTTGCAGTTTTGTTTGAAGTGTTTTCCACCACGTTGGTTAATATTTTTAATACAGTAAATTAATGCCATGGTTTCAACTTAATATGTAATTACGGAAATTTGTTTTAACTGGATTGTTTGTCGAAATCATATAATTTCTTTTCTTGAAAAAAAAAATAGCTGTCGCGGCGAAGAACCTTTTTAAACAATACTGCCAAATATATTTGAGGCATTTGCTCACATTTAAATTAAAAATAATAACGATTAAAGAAACAGCAGTAACTGGGGAGCATGGCAATAATTGAAGTGTGATACGTTAAATTTTGAACCATAACACGCTGCAGTAATATCAATATTATGTCAACAGCGACAACAGTGTTGCTTATAAAACAACACTTTAACCCGCCCCCGTGGTTTAGATCAGGCGAGTTAACGTATTCGGCTTACATTTATTAAGGACCATAATTTCCACTGCAACACATCTACAGCAATGTACAGAAGTTCAAAGAGCACGTTTTGAACTATTTCTCTCTGTCTCTGTCTCTCTCCATCTCTCTCTTTCTCTCTGCCTGGGAAATGCTCCTTATATGCACACTACACCTGCCGTAGGACATGCGCTTATTGGTCTACGATATTGACCAACCACCGCCAATAGTTAGTTTTGAATAAAACATATTTATAAAGTTTCAGCTTTGAAACAGTATTATATAAAGTATGACAGTCTCGTATCCCTTACATTCCAATTACAGTACTGAACTTACAGGCCTGAAATACTTCTTGAAAGACTGTTTCAAATCTTAGAGCATTGATGCATTATCACAATGCATATTATAATTGTTCTGTACATTCTATTGTTCCAAACATTGAGTTTATAGGACTGGAGTAAGACTTGTAAGACTATTCATGAAATGAAAATATTGAAACATGATCAAGAAAATACTGAAGTCATTAGAGCACTATATCACGTTTTATTCAAAATATTGGATTTATAGGACTTGAAATACTTCTTGTTAGTCTGTTTCAAAGCTGAGAACATGTAAACATGTTTTGCTCAACACTAACAATTTACGCATAGGTACTTGGTTGACGCATATAAAACTGTCCAATCTTGAATGGCGATTACTGGAAGAGTAGACTGAACTCTACTGAGAAGTTAAAAAAAAAAAAAAAAAAAAAAAAAACATTTCCTTCAGTTATCGGTTTTTGTGAATCATTTTAACAACTCTAAAGTGTATTTGCGTAACACACAAAAATTAAAACCATAGTGTCTACGGGCTAATATAAACGAAGCGTTCTTACTTAAAAAATATTCTTCGTAGATGTCATCTCATAATTTTACTATTAAGTTATTCAGAACAGCGCCCGTTGACTGCAGTTATACATACGTACATGTACAAATTGTTGCATAACGCAAAGGCGAAAGTTGTAGTAACTGACGCATGTGAATGGCAAAACACACAATTATCTTTGCAGGACACGTTGTGTTTATCAGTAGCATGGAGGTGTTAAAACTAAAAGGACCGAGGAAAGAAATAGGCAGAAATTAAAAATTAGTGGGCGCTATTACGTTTGAGGCAAGAAAACGGGAATGGCGATAAGTCGAATATTACACGTACGTCAAACACCTCATCGCCTCTAGGTGAGAACTAAACTAGTGTGCCATGTTTTCATAGAAACTGTATTTCAACGTGGCTTCAAGCGTTGACCCTGTCATTTTATTTATTTATTTGCGGCTTTCGTGCGCAGTTAAGGCATATTTGCCTTGTCTTCCACTGGACCCATTACAACTGTTTACTGTTTTAGAAACATAACCATTACATTATACATTTAAATTATTAAAATACGTATGCACTTAAAACTAATGAGAACAAAACAACACAAGTTATCCCTACATACAATACACAATATGTCTGAAATAGTGAGGGTAATAACTGAAACTGGTAAAGTCCAATTCTAGTTTCTATGATTTGGTTTCCCGATTACGGTTGATATTTTTTTCAGTTACAGCAACGGGAAAAAGTCATTTTTATCACTTTTGAGAAGCTTGGAAATCATGTTTTTAATTAGCGGACGGAATTTTCAAAAACATGGGGTCACAGTTATACAAGAAAAAACACTTTCCGTATCACGCTACAGCAGGTCTCACGTACCGGGTCCTCTAACTCTTTAATATTCACACAGGATTTTAAAATAAATGTTATGTTATCGCAAACAACCTTCCGTAATGGAAGTTTGGTATGCACTTAAAGAGTAAGTGAACCTTAGCATTTTTTTTAAAGTTTTAGGTGCAGAAACGGAGAAGTCGATAAATCGAATATAACACCGCCCATCAAACACCTCATCGCATTTAGGCACTAAGTACTAAACTATCGTGCTGGGTTTTCGTGGAAAGTGTTTTTAACGGGACTTCAACTAACGGCTATGGTATTTTATTTCTGGAATGCATGTGATCAAGTCCAATGCAGGTTTCTATTATTTTGTTTCATGATGAAGGTTGATATTTTCTCACCTACAGCAATGTGGAAAAGTCATTTTCAGCATTTTTGAGGCGTTTGGTAAACATGTTTTTAATTAGTGGACGGCCATTTTTAAACCATAGGGACACAGTTTGAAGTGTGTCTTATTTTCGTAGGTATTCGCATTGCAAACATATAGATATACAAGAAAAAATACTTTCCGTAAAACGCTACAGTGCGGCTCACGCGCAGGTTCACTGCCTCTTAACGGCAATGTTTTCATACAGTATGAAGTGAAACTGGCATCGTCGGGTGTGAATCCCACACGAGAAGGTTCGGGTAGACCATCTTCTAGGGTGTAGGGGGTCGGGAGGCGAGCACCTTAGCCATTGCGAGAACCACAGCCACCAAACAAAACACAAGTTCTGTGCGTGGAGGCGTGTTCCAGAGTCGCCCTTGTGCAGGAATCACAATAGTACGATGGACTTGACGAGAAAAGCGCGATGAGATACTCAAAATTATTACGAACACTTGTATGGCTGCCATGCGATAAAAATGAGAATAATTCCTTGACACAACACAATTATCTCTTGTACGACAGCACTGAAAATTTTTTAATTAATTTATTTAGTTGTCCGTTTACTTGTAGTATAGTGTTGGCATGTGTGGCTATAAAGTTACAACTACACCCTACTTACGGGCGCGGTTAACCTAAGTTTTGAATGTCTTTATTTACTTTTATATTTGTACCAGATATTTTTTGTCTTATTTTAGACATAAATTGTGATTAAATCTTCCTCTTAGGAAAGTTTTGTATCTCTCATAGTTTTTGCGTAATGAGTCGTAAACGTCAAAATTTGCACTTTACGGTTTTAAGTACGCCACTTAAACCAACTGACATACCAAATCGACAAAATTCACTGTGTATAAAAATGTTGTAGGCTATGGTTTTATATATATAAAATCTAAAAAAATAAATAAAATTATTTTGTATTTAATAAAAAATACTGAATTTTGAAATGAAAACTAAAAAAATATCAACAACTTTTTAGAAAAACCAAAAATATATTATTTTGTTTTTATACATGTCAAACCATTGCCTACAACATTGTTATATAGTTTTAATTGTTTTTTTTTTTTTTCAGTTTTGCATGTCAGTTGGTTTCAGTGGCGTACTTAAAACCGTAAAGCCCAAATTTTGACGTTTACGACTCATTACGCAAAAACTACGAGAGATTCAAAAATTTCCTAAGAGGAAGAATTAATCGCAATTTATGTATAAAATAAGAAAAAAAAATCTGGTCCAAATAAAAAAAACGCGTTGAAAAGTGAGGAGAACCGCGCACCTAATAAGCATATGATTTGCTTGGAACAACAAGCAAAAATCTATCATGAAAGAAGGCCGCGGTGGCCGAATGGTCGGACCATTCGACTCCCACCAAGGCGATCCAGATTTGATTCCCAACGGGGTCGAACCCCGGATTTTCGCATTTGGCAATCATGTCGTACGATGCCGCTGGTCGCCGGGTTTTCTCGAGGATCTCCCGTTTCCCCCGCCCCTTCATTCCAGCGCTGCTCTATACTCACGTCATGTCACACTTCACCAGCACTAAAGACCTCGATGTTGAGCACTGGCCAATATCTCTCAATCACTCTCTATCATAAAATAAATAAACGCAATTTAATACCAACTCACCAACATTTTGGGACAAAATAATTACTTATTTTTAGCAACGTCGTGTCCGCAACGCGAATTAAAATTAAATAATTTGTATTCGGAATCCGCATCGCGCCCGCCAGTTTTGTCACGCTGATTCGCTGGCAGGTTGTTTTATTCGCGTTGCCGTTGTGATTCCAGCATTTGATCTCCCTCGCGCTGTATGCCCTTGACGCGGAGACAAGCTTCAGGTAGTGTGCTCGCCTAGCACAAGAGGTAGGCGGCTCCTTAGTGGTGTTGTCCTCTGTCTCAGGATGATGGATCACACCAGCACCCCTCTAGAAGACCATGCCCTTCTTTATGGCAATACCTGGCGCCTACACAGCCGGTATTGTATAGGGGGTGGGGTGTCTGCTTGCTTGCGAGGAAGGTTTTAAAAACTGCACAGGCTTCTGCAGAGTAGAGAGATTTTTTCGTTTCTGGTCATTAACCAAGGGTCGATCTCCAAAAAATAAATAAATACGATAGTAATAAAATTAATAAAATAAAAATAATCACTAATGTTATTTCTGTTTTCTGGAAAAAGGAAAAAATTAACGTGTATACGTGTTTGTTAAAAATTGTTTAGTTAAAAGAAAATTTATAGGTTAATATTTAACGAATATAGAAAAAATCAAATAATTTATATTAAGTTTGCTCACGCTTCCAGAAATTATTGTTGGCTTCGATTTTCTGTAATAATTTAATTCTTACTTAGGTAAGAATCACGAGTACCATTTATTTTTTTAAAAACATATAAGGAATTAATTTTTAATTTAACTAACTGTGTACATGCACAAGAGGTTTTATCTTAACATTAATAATTACTAAACATACGTGGGGTTTCTTTGTAAAAATGCCTAGGGTAACATTCACAGTCAACCAAAAATCACGGGTTTGTGTAAGCATTATAATTATTTAAATTAATACCTATTTCGGTAGGGGTAAACTTAATCTTATTGTATTCCACGTCATACAAAATAAAGAAAGTTAAATAACTGCATACATAAAATATTAACGAACGAGCCGTAAACAAGATGTGTTGGATTTCTGGTAAAGTGCGTGGCTAACAGTCGAAAGAAGTTGGTTCGATTCTCGGTATGTCCAACAATACTCAAAATAATTATTATGTGTTTAACATTTGTTTTACAAATAGTAAATTTTTTAACCAATTAAATAATTCAAATTTTATTTTTCATCACAAGTAGGTACAAGGCTACTTTATTACGCTACAAACATATTCATTTTAATTTAGCAAGAATATGTTTTGTAAATTTTCAAAGGATTTCCATGGCAACGGGGTTTCCAATAATTTTGCTTGTAAAAGTATAAATTTCTATAGTTGTTATCGGACACATTAGAACAGTTTATGTAACAATATTTGAGGGAGGTTGGGTGTTCATGGAAAACTGAACACTTTTGAGGCCCTACAAGACATTTGTTTTCAGCAATTTCCACATTTCCGCCACTTGTAAATACTGTCACGTGACTTAACATATAGCAAGTTATCAATTTATTTCCTCTTCAAATTTAACGTCTAAGGTAGCAGGAAAATGTAACTATCAGTGGTTAAAGCCGGAGGGGCCTGAGAAAAATTGCCCACTCTGTTGTGAATGGCTTATACTAACAACACTGGTGAAGGTAGTGTTCCGTAATAGTGGGTCTCGCCTTTCTGTAGGCGGTACATTTAATCATACAATAGTATTCAAATATCACCTTATTTAAATGTAGTTTGACGTTTGGGCTTTTGGTAAACTTAGAGCAGTACCAACTTGAAAATAAAACCTGAAATATCTGTCACAGTTACTGAAACACGTAAATTTTATATAGTACTTTCGTTATATGTTCAATTTTTTTGCAGTATAGGAATCTATTTACGGAAGCAATTTATATCTCAATTTTAGTTTACTTGAATATCTTCTTAGATTTGATTTACATGAACTCTTCCAATGTTTTTACCTGCTCAGAAAACATTTCGGTAGCCGTGTGGATTATGCGTTTGGAAGAGTCTCTAAGGATTTGTTTTGACTTATAATCTTCGTACAAATTTATTTATAGAAGTTATGTTACAATGACTGACGGTACAGTTTAGCAAATATTGCAAAGTAATATTGATTAAATTTCCATTAAAGTCACCACCTACTACGTATGTATGTGGAACTCGGATAGAAACTTGCGCTGAACTTCGCTAAAGCATTTTAACCAATACATTTATATTGTCACTGCATAGAGTCCAATAGTACAAGTAGATCGGTGGGAATCTTGCACGCTAGTTCAGACCTTGGATCGTTGTGGCAATGCGGTATATGATGCGCGTTTCAAAGTCACCCTTATAGCTCCGTCACTTCTGAGTCTGAAACGCGCAAGTAGGCACCCGATTGTTTAAGAAACGCATTTCAGTTATTAATAATAATAAAGGCCAAATAAAAAAAAGATCAGTTACTTAAGTAGGCTAAGGCCATCGAATAATGCACTGATAATTACAGGAGAAGAAATAATTATTTAGGTTAAAGGGGGAGTGTTAAACAATTTTATTGCATTTTCAGTTTTTTTGTGTTACAAAATGTTCTCTTCAACAAAGCATAGGATATATTCTTGGCAAACTGATTGACACAAAAGATAACGGAACCTTGCATTAAGTTGTCACGCAGAATCATTGCAAGAGAATTCTTGAAAATCAACCTATAATTCTCTTGCAATGATTCTGAATGAGAAATTAATGAATGATCGCATTATTAATAATGTCAAGCAGTTTACCAAGAATATATCCTGTGCTTTGTCGAAGATAAAATTTTGATAACACAATTTAACACTACAAAGTTGTCTCTCATGACCGCACAATTTTCTTCTTCTTTGAGTACTCAGCACAGATGCTGGTTGAAACCTCAGTGGCAACACCCGAGGTGCGGCTAGGCAAGGATAAAACTGCTGTTGTTAGCCATTGTCTTCTGCAATACGTATAATTAGGTACATCAAAACATCCAGTACTGAACCCGCGGAGGTGACTGTAAATATTGACCTCCCCGGCCGGGAATATAACCAGCGACCCTAGGCCCACAAGTCAGGAACGCTAACCGTTCAACCAAGTAGTTATTATTTTAGTGTTAAGCTCATTGGAGAGATCGCAACATCGCCAACTGAGCCAAACATCCCCCTTTTACAACTTTATTGCTAGACGATTCCCCAGTTATGACAGTTTTTCTTTACTTTCACAATTGAAAATACTCGAATGGCCAAACAAACCAGGCAGACCTGGGAATAGAACCCATCACCCCTCGCACCAACGTCGGCCGCTCAACGAACTGAGCTACGTGGAGTTAGCTAGTAGTCAGACCGTACATTTATATGATTCTCAAAGAATATATAAGGACTACAAATAACATTGAGTTACGTCATTTTATTTTTTTCGGTATGTGCAGGACAAATGTCTAACACTAGCGAACAGTTATCGCAGGAATGGAACGCGAAAATGCACGCTTTAAGGCGGCTGCCTAGCTGGCACTCGACTGCGTGCAGCGTGTTCTGAGTTAGTTTTTTTTCTCAGAGATCATTAAACGTGGTTCCCAATGCTTATCTACGAAAAGAAAACACACTTCAGGCAACTTGTGAATGTGAATTTCAAGACACCACGCACATTGGAAACATTATTTAAAAGACTTCAAACTTTGCTAAAATCGGCTTTTTCACGAGGTTGTTTCAACATATATGTAAATGATTTGCTCGATATTGAAGTCTTCAAATAAATTTGACTTGGCTACAGTGATGCGTTCAATAAAATGATAGGATCACAGCTTAAAGTCCCGCAGTAAAAACGTTAAAACGTTACGGTGAGAGCTCTGCGCGCGCGTTTACGACTTCGGCCGTAGATGCGACATCACCATACATGTGCCGGCCGGCGTCGCTCGTATAGGGCCTCATCGATTTTCGCCTCACACACAAACAAACCCTTAACCAGGCGGCCGCCTTAAGGGTGATTCAGGATAAAGTAAGCACTTTTGAAACCCTAGTTATGGGTCTCATTTCTGATAATTTGTAGGGTCCTGTACGCCTGTCAAATTTTAGTATATACAGAGCATCGTGAGTAACTATCAACTTATAATGTTTGTATCGTGAGTGAGGAGATTTTGGTCTTAAGCGCTAGTGAGGGAAGACATGAAGTAAGCATGGAGCAGCGCCGGAATGAAAAGGGCAGGAGAAATGGGAGATCCCCGAGAAAACCCGCCGACGAGCGGCGGCGTCCGGCACGTTTCCCATGTACAAATATCCGACCTCGCCGGGTATCGAACCCGGCTCGTCTTGATTGAGGGAGGGGGGCGAGTGTTCTAGTCATTACGCCAACCGCGGTTCCAAGACTGTATCGAACTTAAAAGTTAAAGTCTTATTTCAAAATAGTTAATTATCATTATGTTCTTGGCTACTCGGCTTGAGCCGCGATGCATGTTGCTTCTTTCACTAGGCGTCGACAACCGTTAAAGCTGTCATAAACAGGTCAAAACAGGTCCATGCAACGTGATAGGTACAAGCTCTTGAAGCCAAGAACAAACCGAGCGATGTGGCGCAAAGGCAAAGCGTTGGACTCGCATTCAGGAGGACAAGGTATCAATCCCTGATTCCGGCCAGCCAGATTTCGGGTTTCCATGGTTTCCCGGGAATCGCTCCAGGAAAATGCTGGGAATCCTCCCCCAGCTCCTGTCATTGTACCAAGTTGTCGTCTATAATGACCTCGTTGTCGACAACACGTAAGTCCCGCTTACCTTACCAAGAACATATTAAGAAATGCTGCGAAAGCCAGCAATCCAAATTATTTTCAATGGTTATTCTAGACAAGACAGTTCTCTTTATCGTAAACAACCCTTACAACAGGCGTATTTTAAAGGTTGAATTGATAGCGGATTCTGTGAACATAACATTTTAGCTCTCTTGTATACACCGGTGTCTGCAAACGTGCTGCTAACAGGTTGAGGATGTTTGCACGTTTCTAGCAACCTAGCCAGGAAGAGGGTTAAGGGATCTGTTCACAGAATGATATTTTTTACCATTGTTCCCTGTTTCATCTCGAACAAGTCTGAAATCAAAACAAACTGTATTTAGACGCAATATGAACGAAGTCGAAGTATTTCGAATGAAAATGACGTAATGTTTTTTTTTTTTAATTTATGCATTTGTATAATTCAATTAAGTTATACAATTAATTTAGTTGTGTATGTAAAAAATCACAACACTTCATTTTCCAAAATAGTACATATTCGTGAAGAAGTATTTTATCTTATACAGTAAAATTCTATTCGTGATAATGCAACATAATTTCACAACTGCATGGTGGAAGCTAGCTATTTCTGTTCACTAAAATGTTGTATTTTAGCGATCTCTTGTAAATGCAAACAGTCTTTGCAAACACTTGCTAACAGCTTGTGAACAATTCAACCGGTAAAATACTTCTACCGTGAGTCCTCAGTCGGGTAAACGTCAGCTCAGCAGGCGAAGGAAGGAAAGTGAAAAGAGAAAGAGGTAGAAAGAGAGAGAATGATAAAGACAGCAGAAGAAAGAAGAGGAGGTGGAGGATAGAGCTCCTAGTGTTTATTGTGAGTTCGTCCCTGGCACTTCGCTGTCCCTAGGGTGCCGTAATCGAGAACAAAAGAAGTCCGTGGGGAATTTTAGGGAAAGGCCAGAGAATGTTGTAAAAGCAGGGGGGTGGGGGGACTTATTGATCCGCTAGCTACTGTCCCATGGTCACTTTGACTACCTGGGGTGCAGCCCTCTCGTGGCGCGAATCCAACACACCCACCCTCTTCCTGTACGATGTTCGACAGACAAGCGTGCAACAGCCTGATGGCAGCGTAGCTCTCGATTTTATATGGGTTCTTGGTGGCCGAGTGGTCAAGTCATTCGCCTCCTTTCATGGTGATACGGGCTCTATCCCCGGCGAGGTCGGTCCCCGGACGATATCACTGGTCAGCGGGGTTTTCTCGGAGATCTTCCGTCTTCCTCGTTCTTGTATAGGGCCTTGTATCATGCCATTATACGAGGTAAGCAGATGTCTACGAGTGCCCAGGAAGAAGTGTGCGTCCGGGGTTCTATACCATGGCCCTCTCATACACTACACACACAATATTTACTTTAAAAATTTACTTTAAAATTGATTACTTCCCAACGGAAAATTGTGTAAAATGTAACAATTTCAAACACGTAGTTTTATACGCAAAATTTCTGGAGTACACAAAGGATGGCTACAATAAAAATTTGCTTGCAGTTTTTTAAATTTTATTTAAGATAGTAAGTCCAAAAAATGTTTCAAAGTTTCTCATGTAGCAATATTCTTTTAGAAATTTTGCATTTAAAGTGCTGCCTACTGAGCAACGATTCTGAAAAATTTAGTTTAATGTTAAACCACTTAACGTTCCTACCTCGTTCGATTTAAGAACAACGTTTTTAAGACAGAAAAATGCGTAATTCTATAATTGTATTAGTTCAGTCCAGTTATTACATATTACATTAATATTAATCTTCCAAAAATTAATTTTTTTTTCGCCTCCACAGTTTTCGTGAAAGCTTATTTCAATTTAGCGATTTGACTATTTTTGCTTCTCAATCGAAGTAAAAACTATTCAAACGATACGAATAAAATAATTAATGATAAAGTTTAAGCTGCAGAATGACACGTTTGTAAATTCAAGTAAAATTTGTTCATGTTTAAAAAAATGCTTGAATGTACCAACATTTTTACATGCCTTTGAGTGCTTGAAATTAACAAAAAAAAAATAATTATTATTACGTGAAACAACAGAAGTGTCGTTACGTAGCTTGACCTATTTTCTATCGCCAAATATGATATAATTTGTAATCTATCGTTTCAATAGTTTATATATTGGGAAGTTGCGAAAATAGTCAAATCACTAATTTGACGTGTGCTTGTACGAAAACCAAGAAACCGATAAATATTTTTTGCGGGAAATTACTATTAATGTAGTGCGTAATAGTGGGACAGTGGTTGGTGCAAATTTAAAATTATGAATGTTTTCATGTAGAGTGCAGAACGTTTTGTTTTGATATTTCGAAATTGCCAAAGGCAATAATCGTCTTCAAACTCTGATCGAATGTGAGTCTTCACGTCAGTTGGGCACATCACTCATAGAGGCGGCAATGCAAGTGATAAGTGAGCAAACATCTACAATATTATTACCCTACATTCCCAGTCATACATAGCGCAAATCATCCGCAGTCAGACGAAACTATATATATATATATATATATATATATATATATATATATATATATATATATATATTTTTTTTTAATAGTATGGGTGTTACACGAAAACAAAGCACGTATGTATTATAATTTCAGAAGATGTGGAAAGTTAGCTAGCGTTATGAACGTCAAATGGAATCTTTAAGTTTCTGAAAGTTAAGTGTGTTGGTAAAAAAATTTAAGATTGAATAGCTGTGTGTGTGTGTGTGTGTGTGTGTATGTATGTGTATATATATATATATATATATATATATATATATATATATATATATATATATATATATATATATATAGAGAGAGAGAGAGAGAGAGAGAGAGGTAGTGTGCCAAACATGGAATACCGTTTTGTTTATGTTTGTAATAACCGCGGTTTTTATATATTCCTTACAAGGATTTTTTTTATAAATAAAACACACATTTTTAAGTTACATCATAATTTTAAGAACCTGAAAATACTATAAAATTACAAATTATAATAATTTTTTATAAAATGTGTACTTTTATGCATTACAAAAGGTGGTACCAAATATGGAATAGTGTTGAAAACATTCACAAACTATAATAATGCTGTCGGAAAGGACTTTAATTACATGTATTTTTATTTTTAAATCAGTTTTGGTAACGTAGATATGCAAATACAATCCAGTAGGTAAGTCTGTTTACAATATTCACACACAAACATATCATTTTCTGCACCTGAACATTCAGTGTGACACCATTGTTGACACTCCAAACACTGTATCCAAATTTCGCCTCTTCGATCTTCTGAAAACTTTTCCATCACAATAAAAACACGTAGCATCTTGGTCATTAGGTCTCATTAGCCCAACCTCTTGCAAATTAGGGTGTGTAGAAACATTTAAGCTGGATGTATCTTTATCCGAAGATCTTTCATATCTTCTGTTCTTCCGTGCTTGCGTCTTACGTGCGACCAATCCACTGCATGAATACTGTGTTTGTAGATTAAGGTTAGTGTCTGTGGTTGCAGAAACCTTCCTTATATTTACTAGAAGAACGTTTAGCGCCCTCTTGGTGATTGGTAGACCTAGCCCTAGGTGACGTTTTGTGAGAAGCTAGTGGCAATGATCCCTCCAAATTGGCGTTATATGGCGACGATGTCAAAACTGCAGCTTTCCCTGGAGCTCGTCGTTTTTGTGGACCTTTCCTTCTAGCAATTCGAGGGATAGAACTAACTTGTTCTGGTCCAATTACATTGTTTTCTGATCCTTCAATGCGTCCTGTCGGCGCCGGTCTAGTAGGAACTGCAGTGGGATTTTTCATGTCGTCTTTTTATTTTTTTTTTATTTTTTTTATTACGTCTTTAGAGGCGCAGTTAAGGCAGATTCGCCTTTTCTTCCACTGGACCATAACAAATACAATTGAACTATATACAATTTCTCATACATAACTGTTGAACATTATTTACTAAAGTACAATTAGATATTAAACGTTTAACATAAAAAAGAAACAACAAAAATAACAATTATATTATATTAGGCATTCACTCGCTCATTCACTCACTCATTTATATGCATACTAGGCATAAACTAAACATAAATTCACGAAAATGCGGCTTCATCCCCTCATCCAACGGGGAGGCTAAGAAAGTACTTGTTTACTTGTTTCTTAAAAGTGCTAAAGTTTTTTATATTTCTAAATTGTGATGGCAAACAGTTCCATGCCTTCGACGCAGTCGTCGTAAAGGAGCTCGAATAGAAATTTGTTTTATGTAGTGGTATTGACAGTTTATTATCAGCTTTAGAACGTGTGTTTACTGGGTGACAGTCATTTACATAGGAAAACCAGTTGTATATGTAGCTAGGTCTAGAAGAATACAGCGTTTTGTGAAGCAATAATAGGATATGTGTGACTCATCTTTTGTTTAATTTAAGCCACGAAAGCTTTCTCAGGTAAGGGCTAATGCTATCACGTGTTTTTAAATTAAAAATAAATCTTACACAGGTGTTCTGAAGTTTCTGCAGTCGCTTTGCGTGGCTTTCGCTGAGATTTGTATAAACACCATCGCAATAATCTATTATTGACATTATTAGACACTGGATTAAAGTGGTTTTCAAGTGAGTCGGTAGTATTCTTTTATAACGTCTTAGAGAATGAAGTGAGTAATATACCCTTCTACATAGCGCAGTGACATAAGCAGCACCCGATAGATTCTCATCAATGACGATACCTAGACTTTTAACGGTGCTTGATAGAGTTATTTTATTATTATTGAAAACTATATCAGGAAGAGAGTATTTGTGTACTGCAGATATAAG
>PNEQ01027229.1:0-61438 GCA_003012365.1 Medauroidea extradentata
TTTATTCATTCAGGGTTCGAACCCACTATTTTCCCTGAGATATTAGAGTATGTTTCATACCGACTGGTGTTCAGTCGTGAGCTACGTGGAGCTGTGTGTGTGTGCCAATCACATTCGGTAGCTCACCGCGAGGTGGGGCCGAGTGGGGCATCATATATATTTTGCGACACAAGAGTGATGGGCAGACAGTACCATCACACAAAACTTACCTTTTATGTCTTAATGGTGTAATAACTAAACAGAAACACAAATCTATTAATCAAATTTGGTTTTAAATATTTATGTGCCTCATTTCTATGGTGCTGAAATCCTTCAAATTTAAAATGGATTCATAACCATCTAACCAAAGCACATCTCACTGAGTATGTGGTAGTTGCGATAAACTTGCACAACATTTTTGTATATTTGTTAACTTTTTAATTTGCACAAAAACTACAAGTGAAATGTACAAAATGTATTTTCAGCAAGAACTTGCGGTTTTTGTAGATCGTCTCATAAAATATGCATAATTATAAAGGCTGTTGAAAATATTTGAGAGTAGCCTGAAATACAAATTTTTGATGAAAATGTGCACACTGCATTCAAGCAATATTTTGGAATGCAGCTTTTGCTTCGAGCTTAATTCAACATAAGTTAAACTAACTGTCACTGTAAATATTGAAACAAATGTACTGTACAGTATTAGAGTAATGAACACTTTAAAAAAATTTTAACTTTTTAATTGTAAGCAGAAATAACAACTTTTTACTATTGCTAACAGCCTATGGAAGGAACTCAAAATTAACTAGGAGAGATAGCTTAGTGTGAGCTAGTTAGTTTCTTTCAAAGGAACTATAGCTGGAGCCCAGCTTCTTATATTTTAAAATAACTCTAGTAATTGAGATCCAATTTCAAAGGAATTTTCCATGTACTGTCAGAACTACATTACAGAAAAGTTTTTTTTTTTTCAATCTAGAATCTCAAGAAATAAATCACTTCTAATACTATGCAGGACTTAAGTTAACTTCCATAATGTGCAATAAACACTAGTCATTTTAATGTAAACTACATAAATCACGACTAACACATGTTCTGGCCTCATTTATTAATTTTTTTACAGTTCTGAATCCTCATGTTCTTCTATCACTTGTGAGTAGTTAAATAATTTTACATACTGTATGCACATATTTATGGACAAACCTAGCGAGTGCTTCAGACTGTGTGTATTATTGTGTGTGCCATGTCAAAAAATATGCACCTGTGCTGAAAAAACCAAAGGGAAATTATTTACCAAGTACTGAAAAAATTTAGTGATCAGTTAATATTTAATATGACTGTAAAAAAACATCTTTCAAATATTTGGTATTAGAATCTTGTAATGAGGCAAGAACATGAGATATTTTCTAAATAGAAAATAATGAGTGGAAACAAATTTGATCTAGGTGGTTACGTAGAGCCAGATGACACGAATAGCAAATACCAGTAAATCATCTTAAGATGGCATTACATGTTTCACTAGAGTACAGTGGAACCTCGTAAATACAATACCTGTTAATACAAAGTTCTCATTAATACAAATTGGTTTTCTGTCCCCTTGGAATGAGATGAGACATTAAATACTGTATTATTTACTTTAATTTCCTTTAAGAATTCATGATGGTGGTAAGACAGTTTGTATTTTGCATCTTAACATCCTGAAAATATATTTACAAAACTTTGAGATTTTATAATCACCTGTTAACACAAACCTCATTATTACAAACTGCAAAAATTTACATCGTCTCAGGTTTGTATTAATAAGGTTTGAGTGTTTTTACTTTTTGATGTGCTTACCATCATCCTACAGACAATATGAAGGAAGGAATCTCATTGAACATTTCAAGGTGCTAGCAGTGCTATTGTTGCACGTCAACACTTTTCCCCCCATGCTTCAAGATAAATGCAGATATTGACATCTGGAGAAGATATACTGTATGTGTATATTTTATTTTGTCGAGTTAAATGCTGTTGAGTCCCTGGTGTCACAAGAGTCAAATTCTGAGTGAATTACATCTACTCTGCATAAAATTACAGAGTAAGAGACAAACCAAGTGCTGTACTGTGATTGGTTTAAATAAAGCAGAAAATAAAATTTCGCACTTTTATTTCATCAAACCTTACACTTACTGTAGTTGCAACCTTGGCTCAGCTCACAGCTTGCAATGTCTAAACATGTAGTGTATTCAATTTATTCTCTGTCCCTCTATAAGAATGTGTAAAAATAAACATACAAAACATGCAGGCATGCATAGCATAACTACAAACTATACCACACGACTTCTTACAAGAGCAAGTACTGAAATACTTCAGTTAACTTTACAAAAGATTTTTGTTTTGGTTCTGGCATAATTTATTTAACATTACCATGCACGTAGCTTACATTTTTTACAAATATATGTACAATAACAGTGTTTTTTGTTTCATTCATACAAGTTTCATTGTATAGAAGTGCTGAAATGTACTTCTCTCAAGTCCACCTCTATGTCAAAAATTTTCTTTTTGACTTTCACAAAAGTAGGAAATTGTTTCACAAATCTGTTTCCCAAATTTTACAACAGGGCAGAAAATAAAATCTGAAAATGTATTAACATAATTTATATAGTTTACATATCAGGGAAAAAAATAACCAGTGTAACTGGAACTCTCAAAAAAAGTTTGCTGCAGCTTACTAAACACCAACTATTACGTTTACTTAGATGTAACCAGGTGTTTTCATGTAAGAGAAAGTAATTAATATACAAATAGTTTGATATTTAACATTCAATATTACATAGGTACATACAAACTCCATTTTCTCTTTCATAAACAAAGCTGAAAAACAAAGGAACTAATTCAAAACATTACAAATCTTGCACAACTACAACTATAAAAACTGTGTTTCAGTCATTCTGAACACGTTAATTAGTTCCACATATTCAGTTGTAATATTCTTGTCTGGTTAGACATGACAACACAACTAATGCACATTTGAATATGATATTTGCAGTCATGAGTCTGCAAACTTCTACATCAATTTGTAAAATTTACACAAGCCAGGTGATCTACAATCAACTTAACATTGAGTTTATCTGTGTTTAGATTTTTTCTTCTTCTTGCTGGATTTTTTGGAGTGATGTTTGTGCTTCTTTGAAGTGCGGCTTTTCCTACGAACGCCAGAGTCACTGCTTGATGCATCGTCTGAGTCACTGTCCGAGTCACTGTCGGAACTGGTTTCTGCTCGTCGATTCTTCTTGCTCTTTTTCCTCCTGTGTTTACGAGAAGAGCGTTTTTTCCTACGTCTCCGAATGGATGATCCATCTGAAGAATCATCGTCTGATGAACTCGAGCTACCAGAACTACTTTCAGAATCATCTGAACTATCATCTGAGCTATCCTCATCTGAAGAACTGAATTTCTCTCGTTTCTTCGATGTCTTTCCTCCAGCTCCTTTGCTACCTTTCTTTGCTTCAGGCTCATTACTTTTATCACCCTCCTTCTCAATTTTTTGACGTTTTTTGTCTACCGTGGTATTTGCTGGAGCAACATCCGTACTGGCAGATCTGTCACGTTTCTTTGGCGGTGAAGCCTTATCATCAGTATGCATTTCCGGTTTCTTTTCCATGTCCTCTGCTTTTTTGTCACCATCTGCTGGTGTGTCTTCTACTTCACTTTCTCCAGATGAAGACAAATCATAGTCTGGTTCAAAACTAGCTTCATCAAGAGTCGACTTTTTCCTGTCACTTGCTAATCTTGGATTTTTCCTGTTTCCCTTCTTAACTTTTTCTTTGTTTTCTCCTGTTTCTTCAGTGTCTAAAACAGCAGTCTGTTTTTGCTTTTCTTTGCCCATTTCAGACGCTTGGTTTGTAGCTTCTTGCTTTCCTTCTTCTACTGTAAGTTCATTCTTCTCATCTAATTTAACATTTTCTAAATCTTTCTTTTCTTCTTTATCTGCTTTAGTCTTATGTTTTTTACCTTTTTCCTTTTTGTGCTTCTTCTCTTTCTTCTTGTTGCGTTTAGTTTCGCGATCTGAAGTCGATTTCTTGCGAGTGCGACTTTCGCTTCTATTCTTGGTTCTCTTCTTAACCTTATGACGACTGTGTTCTCGTCCTTCTCTCATTTTTGAACGAGCCCACTCTCGTTCACGACTCTCACTGTGGCTGCGCTCTCGCCTCCTTTCACTCTCATAGTGCTTTTCTGGTCTGCGAATATCTCTTTCCATCAGACGCCTGTCCCCTTCTGGATAGCGAGCATCTCTACGCAAACCATGTTCCAAGTATTTTCTCTCAAGCGTAGGATCCAAGAACCGCCGATCTGCTGGTTCCATGTATCTCAATTCCATCGCTGCTACTAATGGATCAACATACTTCAGAGGTTCCAAGAATTTGCGATCTGGTATCATCTTCCGATGGTACGGTGATCTAGATCGAGAGCGAGAAACCGTCCTCTTTCGCTCTATGGCACTTTTCAAATTTAAGCCCTTTCTGCTTCCATGCTGCTTATGCTCTCTGCTATTACTACGGCTTCTGTGCCTCTGTCTTCGACTCTTTTCTTCCCTTTCACTTTCTTCACGTCTCTTGTCTCCATCTGTATCCACTTTAGCACCCAGTCTCTCTTTGACAGGAACTCTGTGAGGTGATGTGCCTTCAAAAACTTCACCCCACTGATTGGTAGTTAAAATACTTGCACTTGCTGCAAACTTTGATCTGTCAAGTTTTGGTTTTTCCTTCCTTGCTGGCGCATTCTCCACAGTTGACAACTCAACTGATCTTTCGACGTGCCCAGCAATGGGAATTGTAATCTGTATGGAATTAGCAGTTTTGCGAGCTTCCCTTGCTTCCTTTTCTGCTACTTTCCTTGTGATATCTATTGTGTCGATCACAGTTGGTTCAACAGGCAACTTCTTTTCCTTTTCACTTGCAGCATATACCTTCCTCTCACCAACTGTTGGTTTCTTTGCTGGCTCTATTGGCCTGATTGCATTTATGGCTTTCTGGAAAATTGCATTTTCAGCACGCTTCAGCACCTCTGATGTGACAATCTTGTTTCCTGATTTGTCTGTGGCATCTTCAGCAGAGATTAGATGCTCTTCCATCAACTTTTCATCCCCAAGTTCATCATCAAGTTCCCATTTTGAAGGCTCTGGCAGTGGTGCAAGAACAACATTTGACTTAACACTGTCTAAACTGTCGCCTTTCTGTTCTTCTGTTTCAACAACTTCAGAAGTCTCTTCTTTTACCTCGTCAATTACAGCCTGAGCATCACTTACACTTTCAGGCATTTCAGATTTTACAGCATCTCCATCCGTTAAAACATCAACCTTACCATAATTAGCAACAACTACGTTGTCAATTCTCGTGTCTTCCATGTCTCCGTACAGAGCATCCACAACACTTTCCGAATGTTGGACAGCCGGTGGCTTGGGTTTCTTGTCTCCGATAACAACACTGATGGGCTGGGCTGCTTTTGATGCCACGTTGTCAGTGGCTGCCGGTGTTTTAGATGCTGGGGGTTTGGCTGCAGGCTGTACGGCAGCTTCTTTCTTTGCTATTTTAGCCTGAGTTTGGCTTTCAATTCGTGCC
Organism: Medauroidea extradentata; assembly: GCA_003012365.1. Taxonomy (NCBI): domain Eukaryota; kingdom Metazoa; phylum Arthropoda; class Insecta; order Phasmatodea; family Phasmatidae; genus Medauroidea; species Medauroidea extradentata. The sequence continues at coordinate 5,577 of PNEQ01027229.1, forward strand.
TTTTCAGCAACATTTGTTTTATTATCTGCTGCATCCTTCTTGCCATCTTTTCTTTCTTTGCGCTTTTTTTTCTTTAGCTTCTCTCCATCCACATCCTTTTCTTTCTTCCTCTTCTTTTTCTCCTTCACTTTCTTATCCTTAATCTTATCATCATCATCTTTCCTTGACTTTTCATCCTTCTCTTTTTTTCCTTTTTCTTTGTCGACTGATGGCTCTTTACGTACTTCCACCAACACCCTCTCTCGCTTCTGACTTTCCTTGTCTTTGTCATGATCCCGACCCCTATCTCCAGTCACTTCCAAGGCTTCAACAGGTTGCTGCTGTGAACTGTGACGGTTCTCCTTCCCACCGTCTCGCTGGCTTCCTTTCCTACGACCATCACTGCGACCGTGACGATGCTGCTCGCTGTTTGAATAATGATCTCTGCTTCCTCCTCTGCGTGCTGGAGATGTGGAATGCCTTCTCTTCCTATCTGGAGAGTTGTAGTTATATGTCTTTCCCTCATAATTATGCCTATAGTCTGCCTCGTAATAGTCCTTGTTCCTTTCCCGTTCCACATCCCTGTCCCGGGAAGTTACATGATCATGTTCTCTTCCTCTGTCCCAATTATCCCGCCCCACAGAACCTACATCCCTAGCATCACGAAGCACAGAAGTTGTGATGGGTTCTCTATCCCTCGAGGGTGGTACACCTTTGTCTCGGAAGCTCTGCATGGCAACATCACATTCTCTTCCTGCATAATCTGATCGCATATCAACACCAGGTGGAGTAAGGTACTCTGTAGAACTAGGCCGGTTTTCATGAGCAGCTGGTCTCTCGTACCCGCGGTCATAATGTGGCTTGTCGTAGGAGCCGATGCCTGGTATATCTGGACCTGTGCCTGGCGGTGCCACGTCGTACTGGTTGTACCGGCGATACGATGGTGGGTTAGCATCATACTGTGTTACCCCAGGAGGTGTTGGCAATAAAGACTCCACAGCGCGAGGTTCACGATTACTGTACCTATCGTTATACCTGAAACAACAAAACATTTAGCATATAACATTTAACAAGAGTAGTCAAAGTAAACATCTTTAACAGCTTTAAGATGTGTGGAACATAGATCAATAATAAATACCTTAACTGAAAATTACAAGTTTCTCTAAGCCAATATACAAAAAAAAAAATCACACAATAGCATTCTTGTAAGACACATTTTGCCAACTTTTCAGGCAAAATTTTGCCCAAGTGATGTATGTATTTTTGGGAATAATTTCTTGCAATCAAATTATGTGCATATGATTACGTCATACAAAATTACGCTAAACAAATATACCAAAATATTTGCTAATGAAACTGGCAAAATTGGCTATCAAGGATTGCTGATTTTACTTTTCTGATACTCACTTTATGAACCTGACGAATTCAAATTACGTTTTAGAATTACATTATGTCCCACTCTCTCTGAATTCCAACTCAAATACTTATTCAGTACAGTCATAATAATAAGGAATAAGGCTCCAAGTTTAAAATAATTAAATTATTACAGCTATCAATAACACAGAAGATTTACCGTCCAAATGATACAAATTTTAGATCAAAATAAATAACATAAAAATTGATCAAATTTTACACACATCACAAAACATAGGTCTATGACAAAAATGTTCTACAATAGAATTCAATCAAATAAATAGCAGAGTAGTGGTCACATAAATACAATACTGCACGCAAACAAACTGTATTTTCACGGATGAAAAATAAATAAACCTATTTAAATAAATTGCAATAAAACATACATTTATACTTTATATGCTGTATATACTTTCTTATACATATTATATCTTATATATGTATTAAAGGTAACAAATACAACGTATGTTTATGTATACTGTATATATTTCTATTTTCATATATATTATTAGTATGTATTATCAGTAATAAATACCATTTATGTGTACATAAACAATAAATAACTTGTTACAGAGAGTTAACGCCCTTGAAAACGAATCTAAAACAATGAGCCGTTTACTATCAGAATCTCGAAATTGACCCCAAAACTTCAAATCGCTCTAACTTTTGACTGCATGAAGATAAATCAACAAAAGTATGTATATTCTTGGAGGAAATTTAATTCCCAACAACTTTCTTTCCTACGAGTATTGTGTAAAGTGGAAGGGAAAAGATTCAGAAAGGCAAGTTTGGTGAAAAAAGTGAGGTGCTACAAATTTTTCTGTAATCTATCCATTTTCACTGGCACTTATCTTGAAAACGCTAACTCATAGAGAAAAATGTCATAGTACGTTTTTGTGGTAAATTTGATAAGCTTTAGTTTTGGAAAGAATAAAATTTTCTGTGCAATGCACCGTTTTCGGACATGTACCAAAAACTGACCCCCCCCCCCCTCCCTGCCCAGAAATCAATGGGACTTCATTAGGCATTGTTCAAGGGACCTGACCCTGCCAATTCCTGAAAATTTTGTAACTACATGATTTAATTCAGCAAAAATTCCTAATATGACTAGACTATTGCAGTAATCAACTAAGTTTTGCTCCACAGGTAAGCATTTATTTTTAAAAGTTGGATGTGTGAATTTCAGAGATGAATGGATCACATCTTGATCCATAGGCAACCTAAATAAGCTTGTCCCATACTTCTGCTGCTGAAAGTGGCGGGGATGTTAATTCCTGAAAACTCCTGGAAGCATTAAGTCTCTAGTGCGAGTAAAAGTAATTCACTTGAGCTAAGTAGAAGGTGGGAGACATATTACTACAAATACATGAGAATTCTAAAATTACCAGTACATAAAGTAAGCCTACAGTGAAAGTTCAGTCAGCCAATTATATAATGCTGAGTGTCCTTTGCATCAGAACTGCCAAAAAGTAATGATAACCACACTTAATATTTAAGTGAGCTATAATTAACTCGTATGTTTTTAGATAATTTCAGGATGCTGCTTTAATCCGTTTATATGTCAAGAAAAAAAAGAAAAGAAAGAAAAAAAAATGTGCATAGAATTACAAAAAAAAAAAAAAAAAGTAGAAGTTATAACAACTTCAATTTACTCAGGTAGTTGCTACTGTATTTTAGCAATCACTGGTGTGATGAAAAAAAGTATAAAAAACAAAAAAGTTATGTGGGTAAACAGCACTTGACTCTGGTACATTTCTCCTACCAACATCTGGAAGCACTGCAGCTAATACACAAGCACCTCATTTTATACTAAAGTGTAACATGCTATATACCGGGTTGCACAGTGAAGTCTGATCGACTGTACTCTGGAACAAAGGCATTAGAAAACAACATACAGTAGGCAGGAAGATCAGCACACAGGTTGCCCGGCCAGCTGCTAAAATAGTCATCAACTTTCTCACCAGCAATATTATGATTCTAGAAATATTAATAGCAGTCATAAAGTGGAAAGATACCATCTAGGTCAAAACCTGTAAACAAAACTTTGTGATATTACTTATGAATTACAGTAAACCCTCACGGTAGTTCTAACATTCATGCACAATTATACAATTTAAACAAATTTATACTAGTACATAATTTACAAAGTCCATACTGTTTTTATTTAGACTTACTAGAGGATGTATCAATGTGCAGAAAATATTGCACAATTATTATTTTTTCCAATTAAATTTATATATATTTCTAGCATAGTAATATAATCACTGACACAGCCAGATATGTAATAGGAATTACTATTAAATTTAATTATAAAAAATTTCTGCACATAATTGAAAATATTGTAATAAAACCCTTTTTTGACACCTTCACATTAATGCTAACAGAGGAACAGGAAAAATACTATGTTTGCAGGCTTTCATGATCATTGTTGCTATTGTAATCTTGATTTTCCAGATTTAACTACCATATATTGATAGAGAGTCTCAACATTTCACATCTCTTTGAAGCAGCCATCTTCAGGGTTGAATTTCAACTGAGGTCCGGTGGCAATAAATGTAACTTGCCTTTACACTAGACCACGTTTGAAATTCAACCCCGAAAATGCCTGCTGCAATGCGAGATCAAACGTCAGTACTCTCTACAAATACCATGTGGCTCAACCTCAAAAACCAGAATAACAACATGGCAAAATACTTACTATTATAGATTAAGAGAACTTTGTTTTAACCGTTATTAGAGTAACAATTAATGTAGCAAATACATTCATGTTCGTAGCAATTTCCGGAGAATTACTGGATGCATGCAGGTTGGCGGCCAGGTAGGGCTTTAGCATCTCTTCAACAGCAAGTATAGTTTACATTACAATAGATGGGACCAACGGCTCACAGAATCATGCTTCGGAAGTGGCCATTGTTTGTAGCAAAGAAGAAATTGCAGTATTTACCTATGCAGTGATTAGGGGAATACCACCAGGGGAAATATAAATTACGAGGCCTGGACACTGAACAGGACCTGTATCTCCTAAACACAAGACCAATGAGTAGCCATGAATCACTTCACTCAGTATGACACACACAGGGATAAAATCAAAGAGTAGTTGGCAATACTGTATTCATATTGTACATGTGACGGAAGAATAAATACATGGCCATAGGCATGCCTACAAGCTTGGCCAGATTAAGCCATGCCTCTTCCCTTTCTTCATAATGTACCCAATTATCAAACACTTGTTATTGTCCCATTACTCATATTTTAAATATGTGCAAACAATGATAAATGTCAAAATATAGAAAAGTTACACGAGACAGACTATAATTTAAAATGTTTAAGAAGTTATCCTGATCAATAAACATTATTTATTTTAAGACCCTTTACAAAAGTCCTAAGGTGGCCGTGAATATATTTTGCGTGTTCCGAGGCCTAGAAGTGCAGAAATGGTAAGGATGGCACAGCATGCACATCACGCCTCCGATTTAGTATCTAGGCATGAGTCACTGAACTGGCGCGCAGTCTTCTCGCAGGCATCTCGCCTCTACCAGACCTTTAGTGGTGACTACCATTTAAAACAGTCTGTGCTAAGATTTTCATACTTCAAAAAGACAGCAAAAACACTCATTCCCACCATTTGCAGCCACAAGAAAAGAAGCTTCATTACTAATGCAGGACCTGAAATAGGTACGTATACACATGTGTAACATTCACTGAATGCTCCTCCTAAACTGACGTCACTCACGTACATAGAGTAGTTTTCCAAAACTTATGTCTATTAAAGCCCTGCATACTGCCAATTGGCCTTATTGAATTAATGTTATTTTTTTTTTTTTAATTCTGAGAACAAAAATATGAAATTTGCTATTATAGCATGAATTCTATTTACCTTGCACTTCAGTACAAATATCACAATTAAACTTGAAATGTATATTTAGGCCGCAATCAGTCCGGCAATTTTTTTAATAATCTTACTTTGCTGTACTGATTGTAGCCTAGTTACACATTACAGGTTCAACTGCCATGTTTGTACTGAAGCATAAAGTAAATTAGCCAATGCCACATATTTATTTTCAGAGTTTTTCTGAAAGTTCACAATGACTGGAACTCACAATGTGTAAAATAAATTACATAATTCTGATTAATCAATTGTACATTGTTTACAGTACATAGAAAGTGAATTAATAATAAATATATTAAATAAATAATTCTAACAGTTTGCACAGCTAAACAGAAAAACCAACAGAATGCTACGTAGTAATATTTATTTTATCAAATTTCTGGGCAATCATTTTTTCAGACTACTGTAGCTATTTAATGAAATGCAAATATGCACCACTGTCACAGTGTTTAGCAGAATCAAGTTCTCCTTTGTTTTATTTTATGTCACTAACAGTTTATACACCAATGATATAAATAATCAATAGCAACCTTCATAACCATACCTCCTTTATCCAATCTGTCAATTAATTGCAGTTTCTCTTCAATTGTCAGGTTTAGATGTCATTTAAATTGTAGCATAGTTAACTTGGCTGAAGTCACTAGCAAAGTTAACTATGAATACAATCTGATGCTGCAGTTAACTATCACATGTGCACATCTATCACGCAGATTACACCTACAACCGTCTTGCTCAAACGTGTATACTGTACTGTATTTTTCTATTCAAAGTCACTGCTAACATTACAATTTAAGTATGGAAAAGCGTTTTACAACATCAATAAAATTCATTGTAAAATATTTGTAATATTTGCATGAAAAAAAATATACTTAAGGCCAGGCTCCCCTGTTTCTGATGTGTTTGCAATAATTAATTTTTAAGCTTGAACGAAGCAGATATTACAAATCTGTTTGGCACTTTTGTTTAAAATGGTTTTTGCGGTGATAGTTACTTTTTCAAGATAAGTAATTATGTGGTTTCGACAAATAAGTCATATAAAAATATTTGTTCATTAAATAATTAGCTAAAATCATAGTGTTCACCACGTTAAAAAATTAGCCAACATGGTTAAAAATATTTTAAACAAAACCACTTAGCATATTTTAGTATCTTCTCTTGTATAAGCTTAGTTAACAGTTATAACAGAGATTTACAACTCTGCCATTTCAAGTTAGCAGCAGGATATTGTTCCAAAATTATAGTGTTACGTTTGTAGTTCAGACTTAATTATTTAAACGTTTAGCTGCTCTTTTAAAATCCTCTGTAATATAATTTCACTCTGTGGACATTATTACATAGTATATGATCGTTCTTGACAAGGTTTCGGTCCATCCGTATCATTTCCATAGAAAAATATGATTAGAGTAATCTGACCTCACTTCGGGAAAGAGTGACCTTTGACGGTTGATATCTTGTGAAACGCGTGGAGACGGGGCTACAGCTTATTACACAGCCAAGCTAATGCTGTTCAATTTTACGAACAGGTAGAGTGATATGTAACCTTGGAATAGATAGAGTATAGATGTCGATATGCTTAGTTGGTTCAGTCAAATACTAACAGACAGGACACTAGTGTCAGGCCCTATGTGCCTGGAGAAAGCAGATTTGTTCAAAATAATTTTCACTATGTTGGCTATTGTTTTCAAGACAGTAAATACTATCGTTTCCCTTATTTACGTACATAACGAAATTTTTGTTAGGTTAGTCAAAATCATACATTTTCTTCTCTTGAAAAAAATAGCTATCATTGCAAAAAATTTTTAAACAAAACTTCCAAACAGGTTTGCAATATCTGCTCTCATTTAAGCTTAAAAAAAAAAATTATTGCAAATACAGAATAAACAGGGGATCATGACCATAAAATAACTATGCTGATCAGCTGGTTAGATAGTTGAACTTGTTTCCCACTCTGTCATTTTACTGTTCGTCAGTGATAAACTCACACAGTGGGCCGTATTAATAAAGCGGAGGAAACACTTTTACGTGCAAAATGTAGAGCAAATGCTTCGAGGTGTATTAATAAAAAACGAAGGAAAAGGTTTTGCTTTTGTAGTAAAAGCAAAACCTAATAGTGTAGACGATTTGCTCGAAGCTAAAGTAAAAGGGTATTAATAAAGTGTACCTTTTACTATGCTGAGTGGTTGGCAAATTATTTTCTAATTGATATTACAGAAAGTCGAGGGGGTGCGATTTCCTCATCTCAAAAAATGAAGATATGTTTGCGGTATCTCGCGGATCCAGGTTACAAAAAGGAATCGGTGAAGAACTTGGAGTCTGACAACTGGATCAAGTTCCCATCCACTGAAAATGCAATCCTCCAGGCAAAGGAATTGTGGCAAAGTAAGTATCGCTTTCCAACAGCAATTGGCGTCATAGACTGTACACATGTTAAGATATTGAAACCAACAATCCATGGTGATGAATAGGTACATCAACAAGAAAGGTAAACCTACATTAAATGTACAAGCAACTTGTGATGCTAGAGAAATGTTTACAAGTGTAGACGTTAGTTGGCCCGGATCCATGCATGATGCTCGAATTTGGAAAAATTCGTAAATCAGGCAAGTAATAAGTACAAGACAGAATGCAGTACTAATCGCTGATGATGGGTATGGAATTGAGCCTTGCCGCAAGTAGAAAATACAACGTACTCTTGAAAAAGGAAAGGGTTATCATAGAAAGGTGTTTCGGGCAACTAAAGCGGCGTTTCCATATATTGCAATATGTTTGTCGGGTAAAACTTGTGAATGTACCAAAAATCGTACTGGCATGTTTTGTTTTGCATAATGTTGCAAAAAATTTGAATGACCCAGACTTTAACCCAGATCAAAATACCCCTGAAGAAGACGATTTAACTGACGCTTATGTTGAAGGTGTAGGTGTAAATAGACTTCGCCTACGGCATCAAGGACAACTGATAAGAGACAATTTGGCTGCAGTAATTGCACAATTGGAATAATTGGCCTACGCAAAAACTAATATTATTGCAACGTAAGTGAACAGAAAACATATAATTGGAATACATGTACAATATAACAATACTCTTTGAATAACATATGTGAACTGAAATCTGTATATTATAATAATTTAACAAAACTGCAATACTTATTTTGTTAAATTGTAATACGTGTTGTTTCCATCAATTATAATTTGATTTTGCCTACAATCTGACTCGTCCTTTTGCTTCTGTACTAAGTTGCTGTAGTATTCTGTCTGCACTTTTGTTAATTGAAATTGTTGACGTAGAACCAAGCGCTGCAACTCCTTCGTAGGCAAATTTCTAGTTTCATCACTCTCGTACTTATCAAGAGGTGATTTTTTTCATGGCGGCATTGTTGTTTTGCAGGCAGGGTGAATATTGGGTGAAACCTCCAGTGAACATGTTTCTACTGAACCGTCTGGGGTTTGTCCAGTTACCCCACATTGCATTGACCCTATTAAAACAAATTGCATCACAATTACAACTTCTCTGAAATAAATACACGGACAAATAAAAAGTTATAGGTTACGCATTGTGATCTGTCACTGATATATTCCAGTTTTTGTTTATTTGAATTTTTTTACCAAATGAGAAAATTAGGACTAGCCAGATAAAAAATTAACTAAACAAAGTTATTAATTTTTGCAAGTACTGACAATTTCCAGTCAGCAAAAAAAAAAACAAATATATAGACCTATTTTTAATATTTCCAAACTGTTGCTAAAATATGTGTTTTATTTTAATATGACAACAATGTTATAACTGCCACAAGATTATTGGAAGTGTCATGTTTTTAAGTTTACAGTGTTCTTTATAGATTTTCCAATTTTTTATAAATAATCGGGCAACAACAACTGTGAAAATATTTCACAGTGTAGACCATTTACTCTTTGGCAGAAGCATTTCCTTGTGAGTAAAAGATAATAATTATTAATACAGATTGAAGGATTTGCTTTTGCTCATACCTTTTACTTTGACCAAAACCTTTTCCTTGCTACCTTTACCTTTTACGCTTTTACTTCTTTTTATTAATACGGCCCAGTGCAGTGGCATGTGCGCTGCCAGCCGACCAACTGATGTTTGGCTGTAGGCCGTGGGCGGCAGGTATGACTGTTTCAGTCGTTTCAATTTGCATCACTGTTTTAAAGAATCTTAACACTGTCGTAAATCAAGTACTTAGGTACTGTAATTTTGTTTACGATAACTTTAATGCTGTATTTATTTTGTGTGTATGTTACTGCAATAACTACATCAACTAAAAAGGATGTTTACATAGCAAGTTTTAAAAATATTTCACCAAAATTACTAATTCCCTGATACAGTATGTATACAACAAGGATTTTGTAGCAGTGTTACAAATTATAAACATTCCTCTTTCAAAAACAATTGAAATGGTTTCTTATTGACAATGTTTTTTAATGAGTCATGCATATTGTATAGTCAGGTGCTAACTCCACAGGCAGCCCATCTCCTAACTTAACCAGAAATAATTAATTCCTAACTTTAGTAACCCAATTGCAAAAATTAATGTATGTCACGAATATGCTCGTACCCCAAAAAAGCGAGGGTTCTCCTCCAGAAAACTTTGAATTTTAAGGCACAAAATGGTGAAATATAGATGTTTTCGAACAGAAATAGTGAGTATAAAACAGCCATAAAAAAAATAAAAATAAAGTTACAAATTTATTACATATACCCTATAAATGTGGGGGGTGGGGGGTAACCGCCCCTGCTGCCCCCCTAGCTCCGGCACTTATGCACGTGACTACTTAGTGCCTCTCCTATCTCCCGAAAACCATCATCCCCCTCCCTCCTACAATTTTACACAACACCCTCCCTTCCTCAACGGTAGGCAACAGCATACGGGTAGAGCCCCGATTTAACGAACTCTGGAATAACGAAAACAGCGATTTAACAAAAGGATTTTTAGGAACCTTCAAAAAATAAAAAAAAATGTATTAAACAACTGACTTTGATAAAATTGAATGTTAATTGTAAGTTAACTCCTTTAAAAATACTAGCACCGGCCGCCGTATATACTTATTTCTCCGTAGAAAAGCTTAAACCATCCGTCGAGAAACAAAAGAAAATTCGTTAAAATTCGTTGAGAACTTTGGCTGCAGGAGTGATTTTGAGATACGCACGCGTAGGTGTGGCCAAGCGAGCGACATTGTGTTGCATAACGAGCGTGCGCCTAGATTCTCATCCTGGCGGCTGGCGAGTGAACGAGCATCTAGGTACCCAGTCTCCACAGCGCAGCAGTGGACAGCGCAGGCACTAATTCACAGTTAGTGCTTCGCGTCTCCGTTAGGATGCGCTGCAGTGCCGCGTGATTATTTACAGTCACGTCCCGTGATAAAACAAGCGAGTTTATAAAAAAATACGTAACATTATTTATTCTGACTTTTTACAACAAATTTATTACTGTAAATGTAAATAATTTGTTTCTCAGATGCTAAAAAAACACTAGAGTATAAAGCATTTTTAGCAAGCAGACCAACACGAGTTTGTTTCACGAGCGTGGCTACATACAAGCTACAGTGGCCACTGCCGCGCATATTTAATTATTATTTTACCATTGTCTCGCAAACATTTAATTCTGTTTTCATTGAAAAAAAATTTTTTTACTATTTTTTATGGGATTTTCCTTAATTTTATTGGTGGAGCGGGCCGGAGAGAGACGGAAATATTGACGGCTCGGCGGTGTTAGTCGTCGCTTCTCATGTGTTGATGGCACGCGCAAGGACGGCCTAACTCACCATGGGCACACTCGCCGAGCGTTCCACTGGAAGTTTTTAGGCCAATTTTTTTTCTTTTCATGGCTGTGGCTTACCTATTGCGGTTAATGCGTTTTGTTATTGGGTTGAGCCAATATACTTTTTTAAAATTACTTTTCATTCCGACGAAACATGCCCGAGAATTTAACTTTATTTTTGGGTAAGTGGGGGGGGGGGGGTGAAGTCAGATTTAACGAAACATCGATTTAGAGTAAACATTTTCGGGTCCCATGGCATTTCATTAAATCGGGGTTCTACGTATTACCCTGGCCAACGGCAAACAAGGAATAGCAAATACTTCCAACAAATTGTTTTCTTTTTTCTCCCATCCCAATCAATCATTGCTCTATTCCCCATATAGAATAATCCAATTAACTTATGATTCTTTAAATAATTTTTCCAGTTTTCTCCCCCCTCACCCCTGAAATTTCTATGACGCAACCTACGTCATAAACCCTACCTGTAGGCACTCTTGTGGTACAGATATCTCATCTTCAGCTAAATTTTTCTCCAATTTTCTATGTAGCAATGGTGAATTTTTTTTATTAAAATAACACAATTTGCTTCCTCATCAAAAGATTCCGTATTTACAAATATATATACAAAAATAAAAATTTAATGTAATATTTTAATTATAACATCTTTGTGTAAATAGAAATACTGTATGTGATACATAACATATACCATAAATTGACCTATTATTTGCAGCTGGGTTATTTACGGTTATATTTGTCACTGCTCAGTTTACAAAATACAATAATTATTGCATTATCAGAAGTATATACATGGCATGGCACAAATTATTCTGTGACACTGTGCAGCTATTCTATAGTGATATTTCCAAAATATTTTATTGTAACTTTAGAAGAGTCAATGCAGGCATTTTTTGTGAGATGTACCATATAGTTTAACTAAGACAGTTATTTTTTAATTAAGTATTGGTTTCATGCAGTTTAGGTGGAAGTCATTGGAGCACATAGCTAGAACAGAATTCACAGTTTTATTTGCCAAAAAACAAAACAGTGTAATAGTTACAGCAGAACCCTGTTATAATGTTTCTCAAGGGACCGAAAAAATATTTACATTATAAATGGGAAAACATTATAACAGTGTAACTTCCTATTGCCAAGGAGCTTTAGGGACCAAATAAAGGTAGCATTATAACCAGGAAAATGTTATAAGTGGGAACACTATAACAGGGTTCTATTGTATAAATATTAAGCCCCACCTTGAAACCTATACAAACATCATTATAGACCAAATGCTGCTTTGAATGTTGTCAGTAATGATGTCGGGAAGAGAGCACATTCAAGAACAACTGGACACTCATCAGGTTACCAGATGTCAAGAAAAATTACATGTCTCCTATGTGGAATTTTTTTCTTTTGTACGGCCAGATTTTTCTTGATGCACAAAAATTACCCGCTTTGTATCAGGATGATACATTACCTACACGAAATATTTTCTGTTAGTACACAACTGCATGCTAAATTAATCTTCATGAAGCTGCTGTCATACACACACACACAAGGTGGTTTGTCACGTCACGGTATATGAGTTGCGTGCAGTATGCTATTCACATATCCATATTGTGTTGTGTTCTTTGATACATTATGTATATATACTTGGTTATGTGTATGAGAAGCATATGTTCTTTAATATTCAAAGTGTTATTTACATGAAAATATGCATTCGTTAGTAATCAAATTGGTTATTCGTATTAAAATATCACACAATAATTAACTTACGGATTAGAACATTGTCACCCTTTTTAGTGAAATGACATGTTTTACACGACGAACATAGTCCTTTTTTATTCTCAATGTCAAGTAACCCTAGTTGCAGAGATACTTATCACTCACAGTGCTACTTCCTCCAGTTGAAGGTGGAGGGGGGAAGGGAAGGAGGGGCCATACATCCTTCTCACAAACATTTTGTTGCTATTCATTTCCAATCTTCGAAAGCTGAAGCACTCTAAAGAGTAATGTTGTGCATAATTTGTGGTACACTCTTTCCTATCAAAATGTCTTTGCTCTAGCAGTTTCATTTAGTATAATCTCTTGCATCACAACCAACTGTACACTTTTGTGGCATCAGAAATAGCTCCAGAGGAATTCCCGCATTTTTATGAACAAGATTCTACATATGCGTAACTTTAATTAAATTGATCAGTACACATACTCTAAAAACCACTTAGAGTAGCCTAAACAATGTTTAGCGGTCTCAGTAGTTAGCAATTAGTTCTGTATTTTAGATGCCCATTAGCTGAATCTATATTCATGAAGTGGGTTATGTTTCCTTCAAAACCTGGTTGCATTACGTACTCCAGAGTCTGTATGGACTTAACGAGAACACTTAGACGTGAAGAAATGTGGACAAATTACTTAATAACAGTACCATTCAAAAATTAACATCATTGTATAGTTTGTACAGTACAAGTTTGCCGGATTTTTACATTTGTCTTCTGAGAAATGTGTCTGTAAACAAGGTTGCAGAGACCCTGTTTTTACATGAAAGTCAGGATGATTTGAAGGTTAACTAGTTAACACATTCCAGAAATATGTAGTTCCCAGAAAATAAATGTCAAAATAAGGGAAACTTACACTGTACAGACTACAGTACAAAATATTACATTTGCACTAGTTTAAAACAGTTACTTTGTTACACACAATTTTGATGTAAATTCAATTAAACTGCATAGGCTTTCAGTTTTTGAAGCTAATGTGGAACTGGTTGATATATATTACTGTAATTAATTTAAGAGGGTGTGGTACATGAAATGTTAAAAGCACTAGCTTAAAATTATAGGTTTCTCAAAGCCAATTGACAAAAATCAAATAACAAATAAAAGCAAATGTAGACAATACTTTAGACCAAATCCTGAACAAAAATGTTTCTTGAGTAACGTATTTCTAAAGAACAATAGCTACAACCGTGATCTTGTTAGTATAACTGCGGTGGAATTAATTGCGCGTAACAAATGCATCATTCTGGGGTGGTACATGCATGCTCATAAAGTTGGCAAATATCATTATCTAGGATTGTTGTTCTATAGTTTTTCCATATTGACTTCATGTAGATTTCAACTGTTGTTGTTAATGTTTATTTATCTTTTACATAATTTTAAGGCTTGCAGACTCAAAAGTTCACGTAGTTCAGTTTCAACTGTTAAACAGAATTTTACAAGGCATTACTATAACATTAAAAATTGCCCCAACCACTTTGACTCAGCCAATTGATGAAATTCAATTAACAGAATTTTACTGTAAATAATGCTAACTAAAAAAATATGGTCATCAAAATAAAAGAAATTATAAAACTGATTACATTAACTAAATTTATTATAATATGTTACTGAGCCATCTCATCCTCACTTTGCTATTACTGTATTTATAAAAAATTTTAATAGCAACAGTAAAATTGTACAAATGTGTTTGCACAGAATATTTAATCAATTATTTGAAATACTAATTGCAATGGGGATAGTACCTAGAAAAACCATTTAATAATTACATGATTCTTCCTAAATATTTTCACACTAAATGCAAGCACATAAAGTAATAGGTAATTTGTGCGTATTTTTGTTTTCAAGTTACTGGACTTTGAAAATGCCACATTTTCAAATGCCGCCATAAACACTGAAAACACGTTCTTATTGGCCAACATGCGTATGATGAAACTGGACAGTTGCTTGCATTTGCCGCCCGCCCGGCATTATAGTAGGTTTTGTAATCTTACACTGACTTAAAGAAAAACTGGGCAAATTTAATGACCCAGGTGACTTTAAAGCTAACTGGTAAAATTTGCTCGTTGTCAATGCATGCACCATTACAGTTGAAGATTTTCTTTGTCAATAATGAAGATTTCACTCGTACTGAGTTGAGAGGAGTGAGGACAGCAAGGTAGTTCTCACACACTGCAACATTTTACTGGTACGTTTGAGTTAAGGTCAGTTTGATTCAAATTTCGAGTGATGATAACTTACCACGAATCCATTTTATTGTATCAAATCTACTCAAGAATAGTAAATTTTGGTTTAAGTCAACCGTAAGAACATCGCATGTGTAAAAAAATGAACCTACCAAGCTAACAGTTTGAATGCTTTTAAGTAAACCTGCAAGCTGGCTCTCACAGACTGGTGATCGAGAGGTCAGATTATGCGAGTCGGGAAAAAACATTAATTTATCTATTAAAAATCAATATTTCATCCCAATTGTAGTTACGTTTCTTGTGAGCGGCCGTGAGAATTGCCGCAGCAGTGCTGCCACCTATAGATGCATTTCACAAAATCCTGCCCACCTCTCGAATTATCAGCCAATCAAGGTGACTTGAACTCGCCTACTGGCAAAGCCATTTCTACAGGCGGGACGGCCATGCATTGGAACAGCAAGAACACAGTAAATTGAATAGATGTCGAGATTTGGTAGCAACTTTTAACTTAAAAGAACTTATTTATTTCATGCTTACCATGTCATAGTCTACACAATTGTGAAGCGACCAGCCTGCGCTTGGGGTATACTTTTTCTTTAAGTCAGTTGTGTTTCTAGGGTTTTGCTTAGAGTCCCTGTAAATGTTTAATTGTTTGCATAAATAATGCTAGCCAGTGTTACTGGCTCTTCAGAACCAAGAGCTGGTCAGCCTACGGTCAGTTAAGTATAGGGCAGTGATGATGCCTTTTTAATTTCAAAGCCCCAGAGTGTTGCACGGCCACCCTACTTTAAGCCATTACCTGTAGATGTGTAAACTGCTAGTGTTTATACAATTGTAAGTCAGTAGTATTTGTTTCAATGAGAGTTCCATGTTTGTTGTATTAAGCCTAATAATCACCTAAGAAAGTCATTTGGTTAAATTAATTAAATATTATAATTTGGCTGAACAGGATATCACCTATAAAACCCACTCTTTAATGTAAACCGCTATTGGGCCTGGCGAAACAGTACAGTAACAGAAAACCAATTGCTAGTGATAAGTTTTCTTATTGTAATATTTTAATGTTAAATAATGTGTTCTCAAGCCTGGAGTTGAAATTATTTTGAGTTCTGTTTTCGCGACTGCACGTGAATTTAAAACAAATATGTCTTGTGTGGACTTTTCTGAAACTGCATAAAAATTCAAGCAACTTTGGACACTTAGAAAATTTACAAGAAATTGATCCTTCAAAAGTTATTGCAGTTGTCAAGTTTTTGGTGTTTATTTTAAAGATAAGTAGATGAGTTCGGCCAGCCCGGCCATGGTGTGCTGCGGGGGCGACACCGATAGGGGTTCACAGAGGGTACTAAGGTGTACGCCCGGCAATGTCCGATGCCAAGACTTTATTTAATATTTTTGAAATATTGTAACAGTTATTCAGTAAAATAGTAAAATATGTCTTTATGCTTAGCAGAATTTTGCGAGTTTTAGCACATGGTAAGCCGAGGGGCGCGAACGAAAGCCATGGGGCCGCGATGGAAGGCGGTAAAAAGACTTGCTAGCATTTCTTTTAACTTTTTTCCTTTCATTTGATGTAAACTTACAGTGATACAGACCGCGTGGCCGGCCCACTATCGGTTATGATTTAGTTCAGCACGTGTTAATTTTCTTTTGAGTTTGGTTTTGTTTTGGTTCAGTTATCTTTTTATTGAATTTTATGTTTATGTACAAGAAGATTGTATGGACTGTTAATTGAACCACATGTTTGACTACCATTATACAGGCGTCCACCCTTCGATACCACGAAACCCTGAGATAAGAGTAGCTCACCGCTGAGACCGGAGCATCAATGAGGACTGATCAGTTTACATTTTTCTTTTTTGGACATTGTAATAGAA
This sequence comes from Medauroidea extradentata, assembly GCA_003012365.1. Lineage (NCBI taxonomy): Eukaryota > Metazoa > Arthropoda > Insecta > Phasmatodea > Phasmatidae > Medauroidea > Medauroidea extradentata. Next base: position 22,461 of record PNEQ01027229.1, read on the forward strand.
CACGTGGGCAGCAACTTGTGGGAGCCTAGCACTCTGGCTCATCCATGCCACTACACAATACATTGATATAACCACTGCATACATAAACTAAACTTTTGTCACTCATGGCAGACTGTTTCAGGATTTGTTTTTAGAAACCACGCAGTCGTCTTGTATTGTCCTACGGTGCTGTAGTAGATATTGAATTTAGAATAAATTTAATTGTATTGCTGAAAAAAGGAGCTCCTTTAGACACTTATATAACTATTCTGAGTCCCAGCCATACCCGTTTTTACCGCACAAACAACTGGATTTAAGGGGTATGGAAAGGTAAGACGTCGAGCAAACGACCGGAATACTCAATTGTCGATATAACCTGAACTACTACTCATAATTTGATGGAATTTATTTTTACAGAGCAGATGTTCTATTAGTGGATGTTTATTTATATAGCACTGAGCAATAGTATTCTTTGCTTTCGAGTAAAAAATTTAAAACTGTATTTAGAAAAATAAGGGTTCAAAACCACAAAATCCATAACAGTAGAAAGCTGTATTTTTTATAATTTTTAGTACAATAATATCTAGGACTCTACGACAACAGAATTAAAAAAATATTTGCACTCTGATTTTTAAATAATTTTACTCTCCGAAAACCTCTGCGCGAGTGGTTTACGGATGTTAAAATTACTTCAAAATCATAGACTGCAAATATTTTTTATTTTTGGTAATAAACGTGAGCTAAAAGAATATCTGCTTGGCAGAAACATCCCACTGAATTATGACGAGTACTTTAGACTTTATTATTAACGATTGAGAGTTCCAATAGTTTTCTCGACATCTTACCTTTCCATAACTCTTAACGCAATTTCACGAACTAAACGTAAGTTGCTGTAGAGTTAAGAGTTATACAATAACACGTCCAGTGAAGTCACAGGGGCTTCAACATGGCAGCACTTGTATATACTGAGCTAAAATAAACACTCTTTTTATTTACGTTTTTCTCTGGTTGTATAGGACGCAAATAAAGAAAGTGTGGTACCCTTATTCATTAAATTAAATGTAATTTTTATTCAAAATAAAATAAAAAAATTGGTAATATCCCCATTGTTATAATTCATCAACCATCAAAAATAAACAAATAACAAAAGTGTTTGACAAAAATATTGACACATATAACATTGATTTCTAACGTAAACACATTTACTAAACAATATTTTGCTTAAGTAATACACTGTAATGGACAACACAACAAAAACATTTCATGAAAGAGTTTTTTTTGTTACTATTCATAATAACGAAAACAAAAATGAGAGAAATTTAATACGCATCAACTTACAACAATGAGCAAATAAAAATAACACAGAGCCATTCACAGTTTCAGTATACAAAAGTTTTCACTTTGTATAACATAATTACAAAAAAACAGGAAGTAATTGAACCTATGCCATTTACTTAATGGCATAAGCCATTTACTTAATGACATAAGCTATTCACTTAATGACATAAGCTATTCACTTAATGACATACTCAAGAATAAAAATGGAGCTATGGTGATGAAATAACCCCATGTAAAATTTTCCTGCAACGTTTCCATACAGTCACAATCTGCATTCAATTATCACAACCTATCACCATTGTATTTGCAAAAATATAACTCATAAGGACCAAAATAAAAAGCACATGACTACTGATTTACATTTTAAAAAAGTTTTAGCAGACACATGACACAAAATTAAATTAATTTCAGTAAAAATATTGATTATAAATGTACACTTTCAACAGCACCAAAATTGCTGTTAGTCATGTTTTCTACCTATTTAAAATAAAAACCAGTTTTCAGCATTACATGCACAACGTATAGTTTCAGAAACATATTTCTCAACTTGTCTAGTATACAGCAAGGTCAATAGAAATTATATACACAATTTTACACAAGGACAGGAACAAGGAAAGGAGTCGGCCATGGCCTATGTATGGGAACCTTTCTGGCACTCAGCTGAAGCAACTTCTGGAAACCAAGGATAACCAAAATGAGGATGGATGAATAAGGGAACAGAACCCAGGTCTTCCTGAATGGGAGTTCAATGTGTTACTGTTGCGCCACCACATTCAGTATGAGAGACTGACCACCATATAAAACTTAATGAGCAACAGAATTTGAATTTAGAACCTATCCCCCTACCAAGATGGGTAAACTTTCGTACAGACTAGTGCAGAAAGAAAATAATCTCTTCTGCCATTCTGTAATATAATTAATTCAGTATTAACTGCAAACAGAATAATTGTGACACGATAAAAAAATATTCAAACAACTTGTCTAGTAAAACCTTCACTTAATAAGGTCAAATTACAGGAGAACCTCAACATTACAAGGCAATACCGTTTTACAAGAAGACACGATGTGATTAGACGTTGCGTAACATTTTTTCACCTTGGTTTGTTTACTGATGCTCAAATTCATCTCTCCCTGCGCATTTAAATAACAAAACAACTTACTGTATTTCAATTGTTATAAACAAAATAATAACAACTGCTTAAAAACTACTACAAGATGGACACTGTGCACAGTAAATGTTGTAGTAAATGGTCCAACAGTAATACACCACTGTTCAGATGTCACAGTGACAAACTAAAATTAAATTTAATAATTACATAAACACATATTTAACTATCCCCTGTTTCACATAAAACTAAATATGTTACCGATTATAAAAAAAAAAAAGTAATATGCAAGACAACACTCCTAACTAAACAAATTACTATAGACATCACCGTTGTTTAACGCAAAACTACTACTTCATGCTGATCAGTGATCTTTACAAGCAGCTATAAAAAGAACACAAGAAATATATTTACAGGGTCAAAATAAACACAAAAAATTCTACGTTCATAAATTACTACTAAAACATGCACCCTCCAACAGACATTATACTGCATATTAAGAAATATGATTGATAGGTTAAGATACTGAAGCAACAGAGAAACCAGCTGATAAAATATAATTAACACAGCTAACCAACTCTGCACAATGCATTTATTCAGTAATACTGGCTAAATTTACTGCAAGAAAATTTCTTGACGCGTGTCCGAACATGCCCTTACCTTAGCCCGTCTTCTGGATACTCCCGAGTAAACCCCCATTGCCGCCCGGTGTCAAGAGAAGATGATGGGAAGAATGTGTGACAAGGTTTATGCGTGTGTTGTGTTTATTATATATGTTTTTCACATGTCACTAATTTACACAAATAGAGCAGTGTCCTGGACGAACAGAAAATACATTTACATTCCTTTTTTTTTTTACAGGTGTCTTATTGTTGTTTTAATGTTTTTAAAAATGTGTTTTTAATATTTTGTCTTTCATTTTCAATCGCCATTATTATCTACTACGTCAGTGTTGCATCAGCTATCCTATATCTTTCTATCCTTCCGCTCGAACATGATGTAACAGAGAACAATAATCCTACATAAGACATTTCAGAATACCAGTAATGTTTTGATATGTTATTAATATTTATCCAGTGTAAATTTTGTCTTTTGTCTTGTGTAACTTTATTCCATTAATTGTTTTTGTATGTGAACTACTTTGCACTGCGCGAAGTCAGCCCCCCTTGCAAAGCTAGCTTGGCGACGTCAAATGCCATGTTAGTTAGTCGGAGTCTGACGCGTGGAGGAGATAGACGTCTCGTTTACCCCGGGTCCTTCTCTAGTTTTGCATCAGTCATTTTTAGCTTTCAATAGTTTAGTTTTAATTACCGGAATCATTTTTGTTGTTTTTGACCTGGGGCTCCTCCCCCCCTGCCGACTGTTGTGTCCAGGGGCTTAAATTCGCACCTTAAATACACCACTAGCCTAGTGCTGTTTTAGCCCGCGTAACCTACTGGAGAGGTTTGTGCTCCAGGTCCGCTTAACTGGCATTGGCCTTCTGCAGATACCAATCTATTGCGTATGGTGAGTAAACTACGTAAACGTAATAGTGTTTTTGCTCCGCCCATCCCCAGTGATGCGTAGTGTACATTTGAGTGTGTTGTGGCGTAGACTGGCCCTAACAAGTCTCCGAAGAATCAGTTGTTTGGAGGGTGCAACAATCCACTGGTACATAGCCTGCCCTGTGGTCGTCGGCCTGTCGACCCTGGGATCATCATCAAAGGGGTTTCCTCCGCGGCTTCCGCCGTGTACCCTTTTTCCCACTATCTATCTCATTTCGGCTCTCTCTGCTAGCCGTTCCCTTAACTTTGTCACCCATATCCCATCCGACTCACCTACTGAGTCAGTGTCATTGTCCCCTTAGCATTGTTCCCCCCTTAGCACCCAATGTCATTCTACTTAAATAACAGAGATCATATAGGAATTTTGAATGGTTAATCCTATTCAGTTATATATTCCATTTATTTTTAGTCTGTAATTTATGCTAAACTAATTATACAATAACTAAAGCTGAACAAAAAGTGTGTGATACTTTAGAGGTAAGTTATACAAACCTTTGCTAAGCAGTAAGCTGACCGACAAACTTTCCAAATGTTACATAAAATTATAGGGATTAAATGTGTTGGGACATACAAAGTATCAATGCTTCATAACTTAACTTCAAAATGGTTAAATACACCCCAAAAGTTGGCGTGTAAGTATCTTTCTTCAAATAAACTTTGTATTATTGGGGGAAAAAATGTGTTTATTGTATCCGTTTCATTTCAGTACTTGTTAAATTATTGAGGAAATAAGATTATTACGATGGTGCATAGTTGTACTCATGATTCAAATTATTGTAGATGTTAGTGGTGTAACTGTATTCCATTTAAACATAGGATTTTGCAGTCTCAAAATTTAAATTTTATATTTAAATCTTTAAAATTACGAGTTTTTGGCTTTCGAGCCACAGCACAATCCTTTGGTTTTATTTCCCTTTATTTTGGTTGCTAGGTTTCAGAAGGATCACCAGAACCCATCTTGCTTTGCACAAATAGCTATGAACAAATTATTACCAGACGCAACTTGGGGCAGCCAAGTTTCAGAATGGTACAAGAAAGGAGTGAACTTGTTTTGGTTTGAACATTTTTCTTTTCTAATCAATTTTCTTTTTCATTGGCCAAAAAGATTTAGGGTAACTATGCTACCTTCCTTCTTACGTTCTTCTGTCTTGCTATGGCTAAATGCGTATCTTTAAACTTTTAAGTGCAAATTTAATATGCAGGCGGCTCCAAGGTACTATTTCATATAGTTGTGATTATGAAGGCTGACCGGCTCTGTATGTCTGACTGTCTCTCACTCTCTCTGCGTGGAAGAACGAAAGAAAGAAAGAAAAAAAAAGATGTTTTCTCCAAGCTTGTCGCCTAGGTTACTTCTGGAATCCAATTATCAACTACTGTGGATGCTGAACTTCTGCAACTTACCTTAAAGTTATACAAACATCTTAGTATGGCAAAAGCATGAAAGCTGGTTCAACAGCCAATATTTGTAACAAATATCTTGTAAACTAATTTCTTTGTAAATCCACAGATGAAAAATTGTAGAAAAAACATAATGGACAACAAATAAAGCACAGCCAAAGTTATACGTAATTTTGATACAAACAAGCAATAATTTCAGCATAAGCACAATGTATTGGAAGACATCCTTAAAGTAACAAATTCACAGAGTGATTGGAAATGCTGCCTACAGGACAATTGCCTGTATCACATCCTCACTAAAAAAGTACACTCTCCAAAACAAAAAATAACCAGCGTTGGTCTACTTGACTGCAACTAAAAATATATTCCTGAAGAATTATTCTAGGCTTATCTAACGTGGAGAAAGAAAGAACAAAATAGCGGCACAACTGTCAATGAATAAAATTATATTGGTAAACGAACCTTACCATACCTAATTACTTTTTTTTACAAGGTTGCTATTCTGATAAATTTTGGCTCTGTTAACATGGAGGGCTATACACAATTTCAAAGTTTGAGAAAAAATGACAAATTATTGTGATATTTTGAAAATGGCTTGCTTGACAGAAACAGATTTCTGGTTACCAGTAAGTGTTACCAAAATAAATAATTTGAGGGATTTATACATTTAATACACCTCAATCATGTTTAAATAGGGTGGCACCACCATTATTTTTGGGGTAAAAAAATATATGTTACAATTAAAATGTGCTATTGCTGACCAAAAATAACAAAACATCGGTAAAATTAGAAAAATAAATGTCTCTTGCAAGAACTGTTTAAATCTCATCCGTTAAGGGTCCACTGTTGGCAACCTTATGCAGCCAGGTTTCTTGCAGAGTTTTTGTATGAAGCGCAGGCAATAAGCAGTAATGCGCTGAATCTTCCTGAGCGAGGAAAATTTATGCAGGAATGTGACATCTGCAGAATGCGCAACCATTACCTGAGTGAAATTACATTGCTCTGCTAAAGCAGAGTCAGGATGGGTTTTATTCAGTGGGGTTGGTGGCCAGAACTCTTGTGCTTCCATCAACCACATTTGGCCAGTCCGCAGGGTTATTGTCAGTCGGCACGTGACACCAACATTCCACTGGCACATGATCTTGAATCTCACTGACTCTGTTGGCAACGAACGTCTACCAATTGTGAGGTGAGGATCATACCAAATGTAGCACTACCATTGAATCAGTCCAAGTAAATGCTCAGCAATGTTGATCTTCAAATGGTAAGTTCTACGTACCCGTTGCATTACGCGGGCCAACAGCAGAGCACCACACAACTCGAAACGAGGTAAAGACACACGTTTCACAGGAGCGACCATTGATTTTGCCAGAATTAGGTGAATGGTTGGTGGCCTCCCTGGTGACGTGATGCGGATATAGACAGCAGCAGCATAACCTCGCTCAGAACTGTCTGAGAATTCATGAAGTTGAATGGTAGCTTTATCTTGATAAACTGGAACTGGAACAATCCTGTGGATGGCAATATCTGCAATGGCACAAAGCTCTTGCCTGAAGCGATCCCATGTCTCCAAAACGTCAGGTGGTGGGAATCACCCCACATGACACATCGTATCCAGAGATGCTGAATGAGGCATTTCGCCAGCATCACAATTGGAGAGAGCCAACCTAGCGGATCAAAGATTCATGCCAGATCCGACAAAATTGTTCGTTTGGTAACCAAGCAGGTAGTAGGTTGTACCTCATACGAAAATGTGTTCGACTCCGCATGCCACTGTAATCATAAAATATTAACAGTGGGTAGATCAGTGGTGCTGTCAAGAGCGTGAGCACTACTGTCTTGTACAAGTTCAGGTGAAAGCCATGAGAGTACAGAAGACTCATTACTTGCAAACTTTCTCAAGTGGAAGCCACCAACTTCAACAATTCTATTAAATCCCTTTGCAAAGTGATAGCCTTGTCAATACTAGACGCTCCTGAGACTACATCGTCTACGTATCAGACAACAACACTGAAGATGCCTTAGGGTAGCGATCTCTTTCATTTGTAGCGAGCTCATGAAGTGTCCTGATAGCCAGGTACGGAGCTGATGAAACACCATACGTGACAGTGTTCTTTTGGTAATCACAGACAGGATCGTGGTCTGACGGCATCCACAGAATCCGCTGATAATCATGGTGGTTGTCTTGAATCTCAATCTGATGGTACATCTGTTGAATGTCAGCGGTGAATGCCACTGCATGACAGTGGAAGGGTAAAAGTATGTCTATGATATCTCTCTGTAATTTAGGGCCCGTCATCAGTCTGTCATTTAATAATATTCCGTTGCTGTTTCAGACAGAGGCATCGAAGACAACCCTAAGCCGAGTGGTGTTGCTATCAGACTTTAGCATCCCATGGTGAGGTACATAAAATGCAGGTGCATTTAACCTTTCACATGGCACTAGGGACATGTGTCCTTGCTGCAAATAATCAGTCATGAATGAGGAACAGAGTACTTTTAGCTGGGGGTTGCATTCTAATTTGTGCTTTAGATTGTGGAGCCTATGACGGGCTTGAACGCGAAATTCCCTAAAATGTGACAGAGGCTCTTTAAATGGCAATGCAACACTGTATCGACCTGTGTGTTCTCTGGTACAAGTACTAGCAAACAAGGACTCCCACTGCAAGTTCTCTGGACTGGTTTTGGTTGGCACTTAAATTTCGTCTATTTCCCAGAATTTTCTGACTGTGTCATTCAAGGTAGGTGTATGTGATAATAAAGATACACAACTCAATGATACTGCAGCAGAGGGCACCTTTCCCATGAGCACCCAGTCAAACACGGTGTCAATGCAGGGATGTAGCCACGTGGGGCGGCATGGGTCGGTAAAACCCTCACTCGGAAATTGCCGACCCTCACTCGGAAATTACCGACCCACACTAATTTTATCTAAAGGCCATAAATTCCAGCATACATGGCGAGTAATGTTATCTCCTTGTTGCACTAATAAGTTTTTGCCACCTGGCCGGAGTTAGACGAGTAGGTGGAAGGGGGAAGTTTGAAGACAAGCCTTTGTGCTGGGCTATGTTCAGTACTGATGCCCTTTTAACGATGGCATGCCCAGATATTGTGTGTGTATGGCAAGAGTGCAGTTAATGCAAAAACGGCGCTGTGAACGAGTCCAAACTAAGTCACTTATGCTGTTCTTACCCGTTACCCAGTTGTGTTTATTTTCCAAAGCTGGCCTGGCTGATATGTAGTGCTGATAATGCTTCTCCCTCTTTTTTTTGTTTTGCTTTCTCTTCGCTTGCAGTCACACACACACACACATACACACACAACCTGCCACGGGTATATGCGGGGAATGAAAAATCCTGTAGTGCTAACGGTAATAGAGATTATCTTTAGCGGCGTAAGTATAAGCGTGAAAGTGAGCTGATAAAGGCTAGGGGAAGGGTAGGGTTTCAGGTTGGATGTCTGCAAGGAATTTTTCCGCCAAGGGGGTGGGGGAGGATATTGATTGACATTTCCCGGGAAATGCATAGCAAGTTGTTTCCCACGCTGATGTTTGGGAAGGTATGTAGAGGGGAGTGAGCTGCCGGCCTTCAGACAAACTCTAGCTGTCACGGTCTTTATCTACGAAAAGTAAGATTAAGATTTCTCTTTATTATAAAGAAATGGGGAGTAGATAAACTGTGTAACCCTCAAACCCGCCTTGTCGGGAGGTTGGGGGGGGGGGATTGTGCCAACAAGAATGGTGTGAAATCAAGCTATACATGGCTGATAACCACCGAAAAAAGACATGTACAGAAGTTGTACACTTTCTTTGCACTGACAAAACAATTGAAAATCTGTTTCCAAATATAGCCAAACTTGCACAAGTTTACAGAGTCATTCCACTTCACACAATTGACTGTGAGAGACTTCTCTCAAACGAAGCTCATAAAAACTGACTTAAGAAACAGACTGGGTGAGTTCACGCTCGATTCCCTGCTACACATTTCACTGGAAGGTCCAGATGTCCACGAGTACCCATTCAAAACTGCAGTTCAGCATTGGGCAGCACAGAAGAACAGAAGAATTCGCTTGAAATAGCAGTGAAAGTTAACCATGGTTGAGTTTTTTGGTTAAATAAAATTAGGGTGTTTATAACAGATCTACAGAATTTGACGTAAAAATTAAATTTTTTTGGTGTATTACAGTTATTGTACAGGTAACCCACACTCTCAAATTCCTAGCTACATCCCTGCAATGGCCGCAGGCGAGTTGCAGTCTTTCGTTAGCGTAGCCCACACATCATGTATGGAAACAAGTCCGCACCAATCTGCATGTCTACTGGTCCTGAGATGAAGAGATGTGGGTCAGCTAGTTGCAAGTTAGTTATGTGGCTCCACATACGTCTATCAAGGGGGGTAGTGGGCAGATTATTGGTTATCTGTGGCAAGACAGATGCCTCCACAGGTACAGGTGGGTTATCCTTACCCATTAGTGTCACGACACAGTCAACAACCCCTTTAGCAACGTAGACTGGTGATTGAGACAGTCCATAGACATGCAGTGATGTATTACGACTAACTAGGCCCAGTCTCTTCACGCATTCTTCCGTCATAAAGCTAGACTGGCTGGCTGAATCGAGAAGAGCGTGTACAGCATGGCAGCTGCCATGTGCACCAGGGACACCAATGACAGCTGTTGACAATAACACGGTGGACTGAGTGACACTCTCAGGGGATGATAGAAGGATGTGCGAGGCTGATTATTCTGAGGGTGTCATCTAGGGCTACCTCACTAGTGCTTGTCGCCGTTTTCTCCCGTGAGAATTGAAGCAAGGTATGATGGTGTGCACCACAAGCATGACAACATGTCTGAGAGGAGTGCTGCTTAGGCTGGTGTGAACTGCGTAAACAGTTTAGGCACAACTGTTTAGTTTTCACTAGTTGATAACGATCCTGGGGCGACAAGCTGAAGAATGTGGGGCACCTAAATACACCATGATCACTGTTCCACACGGCTCACCATGCAACACTAAAACCACACTTCCAACAAATGATGAAGGATGAGTTGAACGACTGGCAGGTTTTGACGGCACTATCCTTGTTTTAGTGGGAACCTTTGTTGTTGCAGTCATCGATATTGACGAGTTTGACTGATGGTAGCACTCCAAAAAGGTTAGAAATTGGCCGAGAGTAGGCATGTAAAATTCTGATTCAGTGACCTTAAGCTCCCAATGATGTCGCAGTTGGGGATCCAATTTCCCTTCTACAATGTGAAGCAATAAGGGGTCCCACTGTTTGATGTTTACATCCAATACATCTAGAGCTGCAACACGCTTATTCAAGGTGGAAAGTAATGTACCATTTGACGTCGGCGATTCGAGGGACACTTTCTGAACTTTGACTATTGTTTCTATATGTATTGAAACCACCAGTCTCTTGTTGAATCTTTTGCTTAACAAGTCCCACGCAACAGCATAGTTTTGATCAGAGAGAGGCAATGAGGCAATGATTGAACCACTGACAGTGCCTCAGATGACAAAGAGGCCTTTAAATAAGACAAACTTTCTACATTTGTGAGGGTAGGGTTGTAATCAACTAATGCAGTAAATAAGTTCAAAAAACTGATCCAGTCAACAGGATTGCTGTCAAATTGAAGAAGATAGATGGTAGGTAAGCGTGGAGTAGTGGTTGATGTTCCTGGTGACTTACCCTGAGCGGCTGAAATCTTCAAATCTTGCTCCAATACGTCCCGAACAGCAATCACTCCGAAATATGCGTCATCAAACGTGTTGAGGCGAGAGAGATGTTGCGCTGTGTCTAAGGTTTGATGCTTCTTGTGAGCAAGAGCATACTTCAGGTGAACCACCTCATAACCTTGACGCACTTGATTTTGATCACTATATGTAGCTATGAACACCGATTCCTTTGTTATGTCCGTTACAACAAATTTTGACTAAGTCTGTCTGTGCGCTCGAGACGTAGCACAAGTGCATCAATTGAGTCTGCCACAATACCAATTGGTATGGCTGTGCTGTTTCAAAACAAAACCCTCGAAAGGCAATTCACCCGATCGTCGTGACATAATCAATGAACAATAGCCACAAAAAAAAAGAAAGGAAAACAATGTTTATAATGAAAACCAATAACTACTTAATATGCTCTCACAACAGTTCTTCATATTTCAGACGTGATAATGTTTAAAAGCAACAAAATTATGCAATGCGAGCTGGCGCATGGGCGTGATGGTATGGCGAAACGTACTTTAACAAACGAACATGATGTAGAATATCAGAACAAACATGCACAAACAGCATCGAAGCGAAAGGGTTTCATTTTGTTGTTTATCCGACCCGTAGGACCCAATTTCATCGATGAAACGTTTGTAGCTCATTACAGACTAGCGAACCTGCTGCCGGCCGCCCCATTGAACAGAGACTGTCTTTTTTTGAGCACAGATCTGTTGGCGTCAAATTCAAATTGTTATTGCTTCCCAACAGTATTACCACAGCAAAACACTATGTGCATCCCAAACAGGCCAAACACACTCCCTGTCAACTGGCAGAAGATGAGAATCACAGATGTCCAAATGTAACTGATCCGGAGTTTTTCTGTCATATATGAACTTTTAGACATATCTAGATTGGGTATTGTAATTGAATCCCACCTATGAACGTTATATGCTTGTGAGAGGTTTTGGAGGTTCCTGGACTAAGAGCGCTGATCTTCATTCTAAATGCGCAGTCCAGTGCTTCGAGATATGGCCGTCATGTGTGCCGTCTCGCTCCCTCTGGGCGTATTCCCCTTCCCACAGAGTGCAGTCGTGCGTTCCTTCCCCTTTCTCCCCCTCCCCTGACACATGTTTAATGGCGTGGGGCTTCGCCGCAGCAGGAGTCAGTTGCTAGCGTGACTCGGGCGGGACCACTCCTGTTCTCTGCAGGTCTCAACGTAAATATGGTAAGTGGCTGGACGTGAAAGACTATGAATCGCTTGCACGCTAGTCAACTGGGGTATAGGTCCTGTCCTCTTTACCTTTCTGTAGGTTGTTCGCAAGTAAAAATTTAGTGCTTCCACGCTGTATTATTATTGTACCCTTCAACTAAAACCCTTGTTTTTGAATCTGTGAAAGTGTTGTTCCTTAGGCATCTGTCCTCCTCCGTTTCAATTAAGACTATCCCCTCAATTCCCTTTTGGGTTTTGAGGAAGTTACCTGCCAGGGGCGGTAGCATTAACCTCTGCTACGGGTTCGAGTCCCGAGCGAGGCAGTGCAAGTTCGGGTGCCAGAGGTTGTGTTTTTGCTTTGCCTTTGTATTGCATGATTTTTGGGATGGTAGGACTGGTTTATTGGTGTCGTGGGCACAATGGATGGTCGAGGATCAGCTTTTGTCAAGCAAATGGGGTATTTAGAACTTCATCAGTATTTAACTGAGGCCGGAATGGAATGCTGACCTGAGAAGACAGTAACGGATCTTCGGATGAAGGCTATGGCATATGTGGGTAATGTGATGGGTATAGGGGCAGCTGCGTTTGATCAGTGTGTGCTGTCGGCTTCTAGATCTTTAACAGGGACGCAGTCGGTCCTTTTGGGAAGTGTATTGGCAGTGCTGATGTTACTGGATAATGACCCGAGAATAGTGTTCGAGTTTTTGGTGCAGGTAGATAGGCTGCATGTGACACAGCTTGTTGATTCGCTGTTTTTCTTGCAATCATTACTGCCGAGGGCGACAGGCTTGGTTTCCGACGTTTTGAGCAACGTAATTTCCAGAGTAGGTAGTTATGAAGAGTTTAAGGGACGTTTAATAAAATCTGTGGGGTCGTCGCGAGTTTGAAAGCCTGTAAAGGCTGAATTTGTGAACAGATTTCAGCGGCAAGGAGAATCTGTTCCCACATTTGTACAGTCTAGGGTGTAATTATGCGTGTGCCCTTAACTTAGTGACTAAAGAAGTATAGTTGATAGGAAACATATTGGATCACATGCAGCCCGAAGTGAAGATGTTGCGAGCATTGTTTGCGCGTCCTGCGTAGTTCGTTGAATTGTGTGGATTGGCAGTGGAGATCCAGAGGGAAATGGATCAAAATTAGGAATGTCGAGTTAGTCGGATGGGTCCAACGGAGATTCCCGGCCGGACGCATTTAGACGGGAAAGGACGCAACGAGCTATTTCCAGAATTTGAACAGGGCCAAGGAAATCGAGGTTTGCTAGTTGCGGTCAGCGGACAATTAGTCACAATGCAGGTAGAAGCCAACGGTGGTGTTGGGTGGAAGAGTATGTGTAGCAACTGCTCTGGTTTTGGTCACCGGGTAAAACAGTGTGCGGCGCCTCGAGTGGGGGTGCAAGAGCGTAAATGTTTCTGTTGCAGCGCTTCTGGCCATTACTGTGTCGCGTGCCCGACGGGAAACTGGAAAGGCCTTCCTGCATAAGTCCGGTGCGGGCAAAAAAGGGGCAGAGACGGGAAGTTGTAAATGAATGTTACGTGAGTGTGGAGTTGGGTGGAGAGACTAGTGTCGGGCTGGTTGATACGGGATTGATCTTCGCGTTTGTTTATTAAACTGTCTTTTTTGGAATATTTGAAAGAGAAATGGCCAGTTGTGGTTAAGGGTGATGTAGTGGGTAAATGAGTGACAGCGTGCTTGGCCGATGGTCGTGTTGTGTGCTGCGATAGGAATATGACATTTCTCATTAAAATAGGCCAGTTTACGTGGTCTCTGGAGTTTTGGGTTTTTGAAGATCTCATTGTGGATGCTGTTCTTAGCCTTGATTTTTTTGGGCGGTGTTCGAGCTATAATGGACATTGGACACCGGGAGTTTTATTTTGGGTTTGCTCCTGCGGAGAAAATTTGGTTTATTGGGAGTAGTGCTGTTGTTCAGTCCGCCCTGGGAATAGGAGTGATGACCCGAGAGGATTCTCGTGGGCAAGTAGAGGCATTAGCCCTTGAATTCTTGGATGTCATTACTCATAAAATTGGGCGTTGTGATGTGCTTCCTTATCGATTCACATTGACAAGTTATATTCCGGTACAATTGTGAATTTTAATTATTCTCCGCCGAAGCTGCACATTTTTCGAGTAATAATGGATGAATTGTTGAAAGAAGGGGTGATTTATCACTTGAAATCTGATTATGTATGTCCCGTCTTGTAGCATTGCAAGACAAGGGGTTTTTATTTTACGGGAGAATTTGTATTTTATGTAATCTTAATTTTATAGTATGATATTTAGAATTGTAACTTTTATTTCAGTGGTCTCGGTTCCAGAAGGGGAGAGTAGAAACGCAGTTCGTTGTTTCTCGTATGTTCTAGATAGGATGTAATGTTTGTCGTTATGGCCAGGTGGCCTTGGTAGGAGGCAGTAGCTGTGTTTTTCTTTTTATGTTCTAGTTTTTTCCACGGGAGTTTTGACATTGTTTGTTGTTTTAATGCGTAGTTTATGATTGCGCCCTACAGGGTTCTAGATAATGGAACGAATGACGAAGGTCACGCCACCTAGAACCAGCCAATGTAAGCACAGGGTGTAGCGCCCTTCGCCCTTCGTTCTGGAAAGTTTTGCCTCCACCATGTTAGAATAAGTCATGATGCGGGCGAGATAGGACGCACGTAGGGCTGTGGCCCAAATTACTACAATATATAGTTTTCTGTTTAATTTGGTATTGATTATTTGCTATAGTCTTGCTGCGTTTCTGCTTGTAGTTTCTGTGAACCAGATCCACCGAGTTAAGACAAACAGTGTATTTTGTGCCGATGTAAATTGAAAAATCTAATAAACAAACAGTCTCGGATCATAGTGAAGTATATTACTTCGTGACTTTTCAAAATTTGGTCTACAATGTGATGTAACCTACAAATTTACTGCCAGTAAATTCCAGAGTACTTGACTACAGATGAAGAGAAATATTCCAGTTTTCATCCCTGCCTTTTTGGCTGGGTTATCGTCGAGCTAGGGCACTGGTCTAGGACTGGTGTGCTACAACTTGTCGGCCCAAGTGGAGCATGGGTACTAGTACGAGACAATAACGTCACAACTTTGTCCGCCCAACATGTGACTGGAAACGCTACCGCCTTTTTGGTGAGTAAATAAGTGGGCAGGGATATGAACTTGTAACTAACATGATGGCCGTGAACAGGTTGATTCGAACGGATCCATTCCCGATGCCGACGGTGGAGGTGGCATTTTAGGTAAAGCCAAGGTTCTTTCTTTATTAGATTTTAACCATGGTTTCCATCCTGACAGTCATAAATTTACTGCCTTTTGTACACCATGGGCGCAATATGAGTTCAACCGTATTCCCATGGGCGCATGTTTCAGGACTCAGGCCCTGTCACGTGTCATTGATCATGTTTCGGCAGATTTGAAATTTAAATATGTATTTAATTATATTGATGACATTGTGATCTATAGCGAGACAGCAGAAGAACATGCGGGGCACGTACGTGAAGTTCTGCAGTGGTTGCGTCAGGCTGGGCTAGCTGTCAGTCCAGATTAAGTAACCTGGTGTTCAGATTCGATCAAGTTCTGAGGTTATATTGTTTCAGCCGGTCAGCTGCATATGGATCCGATTAAGGTGGCGCCAATAGTGAATTTTCTACGCCCGATTAGTTTAAAAGGGGTGACGAGATTCGTGGGTATGATTGGGTATTATTCGAGGTTTATACCCCAGTATACCGAATTGGTGGCGCCCCTGAATCTTCTTAAGTGTTAGAACCAACCATTTGTCTGGAGAGTGGAGCAAGAAAACTTTGATGAGGTTTGTGCTGCATGTAAATGCCTCGTCGGAGACATTAGGGGCCGCGCTGGAGCAGTTGCGCGATGGGGACGTAGTACCTGTTGCCTTCGCGAGTCGGTTACTGACTAACACCGAGCGCAAACTGAGCACATATAAGAAGGAACCGTTGGCGTGCGTGTTCAGAACTTCTCGGTTCACTGATTATCTTGACACCATCGAGTTCGATTTGAACTCTGATAATATGGCTGTGGTGTGGTTATTGGCTCATTCTCATGAGTTTGGAAAACTTTGCCGTTGGGCATATCGGTTGACGTGATTTAGATTTAAGATTTGTAATATTCCTGGGAAGGAAAACGTAGTAGCGGACGCCTTGTCCCGCAAGTTTTCTGAAGAAGATTTTGAACGGAATCTGGTAGAGCCGAGGTCGGAGATGATGACCTTTTTAACCGCCCATAATATTTATTTGAATTCGGGAAGCTCAAGAGCAGGATATACAGTGTAAGCGGTGGGAGCAGAAAATTGAGAAAGGCGAGAATATTCCTTATGCCATGAAGGACGGATTACTGTGTTTTGTGGGAAGGCGCAGAAAGCGAAAGCAGGTGGTAATACCTGAAATTTACAAGTCGGAGGTTGTAAGATATTTTCATTCGTCTGCGTTTGGGATCCATTTGGGGTAGGAACTAACATATCTTACGCTCGCGTCCAAATTTTACTGGACAAATATGAGGGCCAACGTCAAGAATTATGTCTCTCAGTGTCAGGACTGCCAGAGCGCGAAAGTGCCCCGGAATGCGCAGGTGGGTTTGTACTCAGTGGAGGATGTGTCATATTCAGGGAAATGGTGCATATAAATATTTTCGGCCCGTTAGTAACGTCCCAAAAGACAAACATATGTGTATTGATTGTTTTGGATGTTTTTTCTAAATTTGTGTCTTTTGCCTATGAGGGGTACGAAAACCCAGATCATAGTCAAGCATCTGCCTGAGAAGGTGTGGAGTTAGTGATAATAATCATTTTGGGGATGGGAATTTAAGGACATGTGTTTCCGTAGAGCGATACGGCATTAGACTAGCAGCCCTTACTACCCTTGTGGCAACACGGTGGAGAGGTTCAATCGTAACCTCAAGGTGGCGCTTACAGCGCTGTATAATACAGATTATTAGGCTTGGGATGCGGATATGGATTTGATAACGGTGGGATTTAACTCATCTGTACATGGGGTGACGAAAACCACCCCAGCCAGGGTCTTTTTAGGGCGAGACCTGATACATCCTCTTCTAAATGTGAGGCATTCCGTCACCAATGCCTATGTCATACGCTAAACAGGAATTGTTGGCTTATGAAGTAGCGGGCAACCTGGATAGCGAAATGTCAGGTTTAGGTCCATGTAAATGTGGGTCGTCAACCGGCGAATTTCGCAGTTGGCGATAGGGCATATTGCCGTACATACGTACAGGCTTCTCACTCTGAAACAGTTACAAGTAAGCTGATACTCCCTTATGTGGGTCCTTTGAGAGTTCATCGAATATTTAGCCCTAATACTCTATTGTTGCAGGATCCTGAGACTGGGAAAATCTTACGTAAGGCGCATGTTCCTCACGTAAAGAAAGCTCTACCTTTTGTTTCGAAAGATTAATTGGACAGAACAGTTTGTTTTAGACAGATTGAAGGGATCAGCGATGCGACTTGAAGCTTTTTCGCTTGTGTAGGCCCGCTCAGTTTTGTCCTGTGACATCTTGTCGTGGATGAGTGTTATGTTTGTTGCCGGAATTTGTGTTTTAGTGTGTTTGTGATTTAGGTTTTGTAGTTGGGAATTGTAGGAGGTAGGTTTAGGATTAGTAGTAGGGTAAGAGAAATAAGAGTTGGTAGATATTAGTGGATAATAATAACTAACATGGGAATAAATAAGAGAGTGTGTGAGAGGCGAGTGTATTTTTATTTAGGATTATGGTATAAAATAGGTTAAGATACATAGCATATATATTATTACAATATTTAGTTAAGAAGAGTAGATGTGATAAGTTTACTGTAAAGCGAACCAGTTCGTAGGTTTAGGTTGGGGATGTAAGCTGATCAGGTTGTATAAATGTTAAAATTGTCATTTGGTGCTATAATTGAATTGCGAAACTTATTTATATGGCCATACGCAAGTACCTATATTTGTAATAATATGCTTTGTTTTGTATGAGGAACATATTTTTATATGAGTGTTCTTGTATTGATGCCATTTATTAACACCCGTTGTAACTATTTTGTTAATAGTTTACTTTGAATGGCAAAGGTATTTAAAGACGGGGTAGCTATTATGTATTGTGATTTGATAGTTTTATGCCCCGGGGCATTTTGATTTCCGAAGTTGGTTTTATAACTGAATGTGATGTTGATTGGAATTGTTGAATTGGCAGTGTAGAGGACGAAGTAATGCAATTTAGGGTACCATTATTTTACAGTGGAAGAGTTTTTGGGTCACTCATGTTTGGCTTTCGTTTGTTTTTGGTTCCTTGCTTCCAGCTCCTTGCGGGGGTCAGCGCACGGTGGAGTGATGGCGGTCAATGGGCCTTGGTCATAGAGTGGCCTGTGACATTGCGAGCTATTTCGACCGTTGAGCACTGGTCAAGGATCTCCCTTATCGTCGGAGCAGAGTGATGCTCCGTTGGTGGTTCGCTGCTATAGTTCGCAGCTGTTCTGCAGATACCAGGTGGGACTGTATCGCCTTTTATCCTTGGAGGTTCCTCGTCCCCGGACTTGTCAAGAGTTCTTCGAGAGACCGTGAGGCCTACCTGTCATAAGAAGTAGGTGAAGAATAGGAGGGGGAGTTGAGCCTGAGTTTTTCTTGTCATATATGCAATTTTTTTAGTCATATCAAGATTGGGTATTGTAATTGAAACCCACCTATGAACTTTATATGCTTGTGAGAGGCTTTGGAGGTGCCTGGACTAAGAACGCTGATGTTAATTCTAAATGCACAAACCGGTGCTTCGAGATATGGCCGTCGAGTGTGCTGCCTCGCTCCTTTTGGGTGTATTCCCCTTCACTACTCTGCGTAGCCGCTAGTTCCTTCCTCTTTCTCCCCCTCCGTCGGGCTTCGCCGCTGCGGGAGTCAGTCGCTAGCGTGGCTCTGGCGGGTCCACTCCTGTTCTCTGCAGGTCTCATCATAAATTTTGTAAGTGGCTGGACGTGAAATACTATGAATTGCTCGTGCTAGTTAACGGGGGTATAGGTCCTGTCCTCTTTACCTTTTTGTGGGTTGTTCGCAGGTAAGAATTTGGAGCTGCCACGCTGTATTATTACTGTACCCTTCAAATAATAAAACCCTTGTTATTGAATCTGTGGATGTTCCTTAGGCATCCGTCCTCCTCCGTTTCAATCAAGACTCACCCTTGACTCCCTTTTGGGTTTTGTGAACGTTACCCGCCAGGGGGCGGTAGCATTACGTAACAAACAGCTTATTGTCATGTTTGTGTATGTATGTGTGCACAAGCATGAATGTGTGTGCATTTGTGTACATGTGCACATGTACGTGCATGTGTGTGGATGATTTAGCTAGTTCAGTGTGCAACGCAGTGGCGTAGCATCATTAGACATTGATACGCCCAGCGTTCCCTCACTAAAAGTGAGAAATATTAAATTCTTAGTCCTTTTTATACTGCGTACGTTAAAGCAAAATTCTACTATGGTATTTTGTGTATTAGCTTGACAACCAGGGTCGTTTGTGCCCAGGGTGATTCTCTTTCTTTCCTTCTTGTACCCTTGGTCCTGACCTACGCTGGCTTGGCCGGGCGTATGGGTTTATGGACTTGTACGTACATGCAGTGATCAGGATAGAGGAAATCATGCCCAGACAATGACACATCCTCATTCTTTTTTGAAACACACAACTCCAGCATTTAAGAGGTGACCAGATATCCTCTTTCCTTGTCGGGTTCCTGCTCTCTCGCTCCTCTCTTCCCTTCATCCTCCCTTCCCACCCTCAAAAAAAGGCCATAGGACCATCAGCAGTCTCTAGAAAGTAGCAAGTTAGTGCGAGCTCCATTTTCCTTTTGGTTTTAGTGATTTTCTCTGCAGCATAACAGCCATATACTGAAGTAAAGTACATGACAACTGTGTACCAAGGGAAGAAAGGACCTTGTACATACTAGTCTCTCATTTGCCGTGGCTAGTGCGGGGTGGTTGTCGCAAATGGTTATTGGGTTAAATATCTTGGTGCAGTTATCTCCCACCTCCCACCCTTCAGTTAAAAAGTAGTTCGTCAGTTGTGACACGTTTACTTGTGAAGCACTCGTCTGGTAAAAATTACTTCTATTGCTTTACCACGTACGTCATTGACGTTGCAGAAGAAAAAAAAAAAAAGGCTGGAATTGTACAAATTTATATAAGTGTCTTATTTACATTATACTTTTAAGTAATAATTCAATCATGTGTACAGAGCATTAAAAAATGATTTATTTAGTTTGTCAAATTCCCTTTCACACTACAAACATTTAAGTTGAATAAAATAAAAAGTGTTATAGATTACTGTTGTAAAGTTACAGTTCTAAATAAAACAATAATTGTTGTATCATCACATTAAATTAATATTATATACATTATTAAAACATTAAAAATGAGTTTGAATAGTTATTTAGTAACTTAATAATACTCAACAGTTACGAGATAAAGTATAAACATTGATAAGAAAATTGACACGTAGAAATTAAGTGCATGTTTCACTGCAGCTAAATATTAACAATGAACTGTATTACTTTAAAGATATATGAGAGCAATGTTTGTAGCCACAAAAGCTAAAGTAACTCCAACTACAACATTCTGGGTTTAAAAACTCAGCTAAACATGAACACGATAGCATTTATACGCGGAAATTAGGCTGCCTCCTTTTGACATAATATTAGACGCAAACGTTAATAAGAAACAGTTACGAAATGCCACAATAAACAATAATGATAGTTGATATTTTCAAGCATTAAAAACAAGCAGAATAAGTTGAAACCAAACTATTTTTCACACTAAATTTTCAAATTTTTCAGTGGGTGAAACCCCTGCACACCCATTTAATTATTTGTATTTCTGTGTAAAAGAGACGTGGGCGTTCCCATAACAAAATATCTCACTACGCCACTGGTGCAAAGTACAGGCTGCACTAACACTACAACATCAGGTCATAGCATTAAAGGAGGGAGGGGATTTCAGATCATAACCTTCAAGCACCACCACCACACTTATTTGATCTCGACCACACCTTGATTAAGGTCCTAGGCCTGCAATGGAACCTCCACTGACACCTTCTCATATATTATCCATCCCAACTCTGTTTCACCTACAAAATACAGTATTTTATCTGACTTGGCTGAAGTGTTTAACCAATTTGGGAGGATAGCTCTGTTAACCTTATTTGATACACAAACAGTGGCTATAAAGTGTTGATTGGGATGTGTCCTTAAACATTTCGCAACACAAATCAAACAATATCTCACAAGTAACTTACAACTTTTATAACAATTATTCAGTCGTACTTTAACACCTGACAAGCTCGGCAGATGGAAAGTGCAGATAGCACTTCTTTGTCTGAAACTTACTCCGTTAGTTCGGCCGAATGAAAATAAACCGCTTGTAAAAAGATAATGCAGTAATAGATAAGAGTACTTTATACACAGCTGTAGTGTGTAGTCACTTTGTTTTAGTGCTAGTAGTATAATGTGCATGGGCAGGAGTGTTAACTTTATTATTGCCAGGCCCAGGTGAAATGCTAGTGTGTTCAACAACAGCTTCACAAACTTTAGTTTTAGCCCAGCAACAGTGACACGCACTCGCACTTAAGTTCCGGATGAAGAACGTAACTGTGCGCTTGTTCTTGAGCAAGGTGTTGGCAGCTTGACTTAGGGGATGGAGGCGGGAGGGTAGTCAGATTGCAGACGAGGTGATGTCATGCATGGGATGTCTGCCTGGCTGCCACGCTCACACACTATTGTCTTGGTTCGTATGCAGGCTTGAAGCGACAACTACGACTTTTTTTTTATTCATGCATTTGCACAAACCCCGCACATGTAATGAAATTTTGGCTCATATTTTTGGTTTTGGGCATCAAAATTGGGCCAATTCAGTAATAGCAAGAACACGGCTATAGCGAGGACTGAATCCAAAACCGCAACACCTCATTATAAAGGGACTATATTTAAATAATATAAACACAAGTTTTACAGTATATGAATTACACATAGGTCCATCTCATTTTCTTGTATTTTGGTACTACTCTGTTTAAATACGAGAATACACTGCAATACATTTCGTAGATCTATGCCAACCATACACGGAATGCAACCATTAGTAATGTTGAATTATATGCAGTCAGTAACTGCTTGAGATTCACATAGAATGTTGTTTTTTAATACTCACATATAAAAAAAATAAACCACTTAATCTTCACCAGCTTGAATTAGTCAACAAAGATAGGATTTCATTGTGCAATGAGGCTAGGGTGCAAAATTGAACTGCAAGATAAAGTACCTAGACCTGCACAATATAAAAAACTATTAAATGCCCTACTGTAAAATTATGCCAACTACCTGGTAAATGTTGAAATAAAATACTGCACTTCAATGCGGGTGGTGATGTTAGGTCTTACACTGTAACGCTGCGTTTATTTTAGATGGTAATTATGTTTGTTTCATTTAGAAATTGTTTTACAGAAGTATTTTGATTGGGATTATTTATTTAAGTACATAATTTGGCTTTTTTGGAGTTTGCGTACTTCATGATGACACAATAAGTTATAGTTCAAAACAAATATTGTGTAACAATTTCAATCAAAAAAGTGAAGTAGGGTCTATTTAAGAACCACTAAATACACGTTTCAGCTTTGTAAGTGTGATTTATGACAACATAAGTACAAATCCCTATCACGTCTTGGACTTTTTCTGGTGGTGAACTAGGGAGGAAAAAAAATTAATTTGACGTCTCTTCAACCACCTTCACCAACCCTACCTCCTGGGCTCTCGCCAGACACGGAAACAAAGACGACGGCTATGAGAGAGGGGAAAGTGGTTCTGCTTTGCGCCCAGACAGGTTGCAAGTTGCACGTGACTATCAGACAGCCTGCAGTTGAGAAGCTAACATACAAGCACAATCTGGCTTGTTGGCTAGGAGTGGGTGGTTGGCAACACTATTTGAAAACACAGCGGTTATCATGTGGAGGACAAGAGAATGGCAAGACGTGAAACTTAACTTCTCATTAGTTGGCCTTGTTAAACAAAAGCAAAGCATTTGGAAGCGAGACGTAAGCTACTATAGCATTGGCCAATACAGTTTCTATGCGCATATCAGAGGTGGCAGCGTAGTTCAAATAAGGGCATGTGGAGGAGCGAGAGAAATTGCTGCGAGGAGGGAGCTTGGATTAGGAAGG
The DNA here is from genome assembly GCA_003012365.1 of Medauroidea extradentata. Classification (NCBI taxonomy): domain Eukaryota; kingdom Metazoa; phylum Arthropoda; class Insecta; order Phasmatodea; family Phasmatidae; genus Medauroidea; species Medauroidea extradentata. The sequence continues at coordinate 45,917 of PNEQ01027229.1, forward strand.
AGGAAGAGAAGGAGATAAGGCAGTGCTATTCATCATGTCTCACATGTCGGTGTTGCGCAGGCGGCCTAACTAACCCAGCACGCACTTCAACTATACGGGTCTATTCCAGCCAAAGTTTTTAACATTTTTTCACAGTTTTTTTTTTTTGTTTCACAACTGCATATAATTAATTTATGAAAACAGTAGTATGTTATTATTTAATATACATAAAATTATTTTTAAATCATATTTTAGTGTACTCTATTATACTCTGATTAGCTTAGTTAAATTTTAAAAATCTTTACTTTTTTCCAAAGGTCCTGGAAATTATGTCAGATTGCTGATGTCGTTAGATCGGGGTTTACTACTATCATCCATAATGTGGCACAGTTAAGTGTCATGTAACTGTGGTATTGTTACGTTATAGTCTGTCGTCTAGAAACAGAATGTAATGCACATGCATACCCATATGCACACACACACACACACAAAAATATATTATATAAACACAAATGTAGTACTGAATAGAAATTTCAACTTCTGGTATGGTTCCGTGACAATAGTGGTGTTTCTGGGAACTAGTGAGGAATCTGCAGGTTGCGCGCCATCTTTCGGTGGGAACGGAAGAGTGCATCATTGTACGTACCTTGTTTTTTAATCAATAGTCAATAGTTCACACCAAACCATGCACAACCCTAAAAGTGGTTTTTAATTGCAAGTATCTCGTAAATTTTTTGTTGTAGCATTCAATTTTCACATTTTAAAGGATGTGACATTAATCTATGACATAGCAAATTTTTCTAGGGATAAAAAATGAGTGATATAGATAAACGTATAAATTGAAGAAAACAACCAATCTAAATGTTCGTATAAAATTAATGAAAATTGTAGGTACTGTAATTTGGCATTAGTTTTACATGTTCAGCTAACTAAGTTAATAGTAAATCAACTTGAATCTTTCGTTCACTAATTAGCCAGTAAAATAACACAATTACGTCCAAAAATTTGTAGTTTTGAAAATAGTTTACCAACATAATGAGTATATTTTTCAAAAAATAAAGAAATTAGAAGAGCAAACATAGTCTTGTCATTTCTTGTGTGCCTACAGTACTAATGATTCATTTGGTCTAAATTACATAATACTATATAACCCCACCGTAATGTTTTTAAACTGACCAAAAAAGAAATTTACTTTATGAATGAGAAATCATTATGAAAGGGTGATTTCTTATAATAAAACAGTTTTAGAGGCCAAATAAAAGTAACCTTAAAACCAGGAAAACTTAAGTGGGAACATTATAACAGGATTGTACTGTGAAAAGTATTTTTTTTATCAATTTAATAAAATATTCAGTCTATATTCTTGCAGGGTATCGGTTTGCTTTTATTCTCCAATGTTAAACTAAAAACTATACCTTCATCTACTGATAATGCAACTGTACCAGTATTTCTTAGTAAAAATTCTTACTATTAATGTTAATAATCAGTGTACGCTTTGAGTTAAATGATCTTGTACATGCTTGTTTTTCCACATTAAAGTACATCTTGTTTTTAACATAGCATTTTTATATCAACTTTGTACATGAAAGCGAACAGCATCTTAAAATTTAGAGCCAAAAGGAAAACATGAAATATTTTAAATAGTTTTTTTGTTTGTAAACTTGTCAACTGCTAATATACTGTATTTTCATGTGGTTAGTCATTATTTGCAATTTAGCACAAACAATTTTTTTACAGACAACAAACAAAAATAAAATTTTTAATTTTACTTGGCACAAGGATTGCCTACAAATAAAAGCTCACACAAACATCCTACTTAACGTAAATGTAACAGTAAAATAATGATGAAATATGTACAGAAATTTATAAATAGTATTATGGCCAGTTGGCCTTGAACGGAGGTATTGTTAGCTTTTTTTTTGTGTTCTGGTTTCCTTCCAGTATAGGTTTCGTAGGTTGTCCAATATTTTCAAATAGGTTCTAGAGGGGTCAGTAATATTGAAATCACGTGACATTATTGCAACCTTGGGACAGCCAATGAAAGTGAGGCCTGTGATGATGTGTGCAAGACACTTCTACAGAGTTTTGCCTCCACCGTGTTGTAGAACAAATCAAGACGCAGATGATAGTGTCCCAGGGATGTACCCCAATTTTGTGATCCAAGTACCGTATTTGCCGGAATATAAGACGACAATTTTTACATATTTTTAGACCTCAAAAATTGCTGCTCGTCTTATATGAAGGTGCAAAAATTTTTGGAAACCAAAAATAATTTGAAAGATAAGCTATAAACTGTGGAGTTGTGTTTCAAAGAATTGCATTTTTCGTGACAAATGAAAACGAGTGCCCCGTTTATTTTAACAAAATTTACGGCACGAAATTTTAATGAGCGTCATTCATAATAAAGGACACTTCCTCGCAGCGAAGCGGCGATCAATGCGAGCGTGTGCCGAGATACTTTGTCTCGCCAGCCTACAACTCTCGGGCGGAGAAAACGAGGATCTTGGTACCGTACCACACATTCATGTGTCTACCGTCTAGTGCTAGGCTGGCGGACAACAGCAGCGCACAGGAATGTGATGACCTTGCAAGCAGCTGTTGTTGCCCAGCGTTGCCATGTTGCACGTAGCGTGCCTCAGTCTGGCGTTGCCAAGTCGCGCACAACTACCGGCAAGTGATGATGCCGGCATGGGTCGCTGGCCGCCGCAGTGCACTTCCTTGGCTCTTGGGTGCCCGGAGGGCAGTAGAATCCAATGTTATTCGTTTATGTGTCTACTATGATATTTATATGACAGTAATATGCATTGAAAATATTTACACTAAATTTTTAATGTTTCTGGCAAAGGAAAAAAAAAATTTTTTTCTGTCGGGAATTTCAAAATTAGTAATTTACTTTTTTTAAAGATTTTGTACCTTCAAAACCATGACTCATCTTATATGCCGGGTCGTCCTATATGCCGACAAATACGGTAATATTAGATGTAACAATTAAATGCGTTCAGGCAGTGGGGAATTTATTCTGCAAAATCTTTTTTGGACACATCCATCTGGACTCTCCACAAATTTATTTTTTTCGCTCGTATACGTAAGCCGCAATGTCCAAATTTCTCTCTTAAAATTTAACGCCACAAGTGAAGTTACACTGGGTGCAGTTTTTTCTATCTAACTCAAAATCTTCATGAACTTGTACTGCGTTTTGATACTGACTTTTTCTAGTAAACCGTGTTCACTGGGATATTTAAAAGTTTGTACCTCATGATATAAATGAAATTTAAGTAAACCAGGAGACTGTTTTGGAATTCAAGTTTTATTTCTGGGCGAACACCTATAAGTCAAGTAAATTCTGAGCTGGGTTAGTTTATCAAATTAAGCGATAGTGCAAAATAATTGACAGTGATGCAGCAGAAGATTTTATGAACCAACTGCAGTGGGTCAGAAGACTTTTGTACATGTTGATCCAAGAGGACTGACATGTAACAAGGTGGTAACAAACGCCTTCAGAGGGGGCGTCGCATACTTAACAGATTATTAAAGAATTATGTCACCTGCTATGGATATGGTTGGCACTTATTCACATATGAAAATTAATTCTAACATCTCATGTTCATAGAGTACATGTTTCCAAGACAATTAGGAGTAAAACTAGTAAGGAGTTAAGTTGAAAATATTATAACTTTATCAACTTTGTATTTTGTGCAGATAAAGATGCAAGATAATTAGGGAAACTAGATTTACAGGAAAACATTTTTTGCAACATTGTGTTTCAATACCTAATGTGCACATCTGCAGCTCTGCTTCATTGTCAGTGAAGGGGTAACTCTCAGCATCTCAGGATTCTACCTGCACATCACAGGCTTGCTGTGTCGCAGGAACCTTATTCTGATGAGCACAGTTAAACTAGATGAGTCTGTACACATATGAGCTGCTATAATTAACCTTGAAGCAGAGCAGCATATATTCAACGTAAGGTAACTGGTGCAAACATATTTTTGTGAAAATCCAGGGTTGCCCTAATTATTACTTCTGTGTGAGAATAAAAAAAAATGCTGTAACTGTTAATAATACAGTATATACAAAAATGTGTGTTATCAGTTAAAGATGGTAACGTTAAAATAAAACTAGTAAGTTTAACTCATGCTTCAAAACTATAAAGTGTAACAAGTTAGGTATATTTCATTCGAAACATGCAACTGAACAAGTAGCCCACTGCATACTTTTGTATATGCACAACATTCGTGCCACTCTTGCCTCTTTCTTATATAGTCGGAAAATACAACAGAATCAACATGTAAAATGGGTTAACGAAATGTCGCTTAGCTGCTTCTTTATGGACAAGTCCTACTGACCTGTTCAAGTTTTCATGCGCTTCACGAATAAACTAAGATTATTCAAACAGACTGTAATTATTACCTGTACCACAAACTAGAAAGAGCAGGCTCCCTGTGAACATGCAAAATAAAATTTTCCACAGCAAGATTGAATTTTAAAACATTATCTCTTTAAAAATTACAGAAGCAATATGAAACACTTTTAAATAATAATAACAATAATAAAAAAGAACAAAGCAAAAAAGAAAACACTAAATCTACTACACAGAATTAAAAGGATCATACCTCAGAACTGCTAACTTAAGGTTTCTGGAATTTGACATAAAAAATTTGCATAGCAAACAAGTTACTTGTACTGCATTTCACATATAATTAGTACTGAAGTTAAACAAGATGCTTAGGAATGTAGCATTCTACACATATTATAAGCAGCATTCAAACGAATCAAAACAAGTTAGCAGATGAAATGAAGTTTCAATAGAAGTGTGTAATTATTTGCACACTACATCTACTACAAGAAAAAAACTGTAAAAATTAAGACACCAGAGGAATAAAGCCAAAAAGATACACACTACTCTGGACATAGGCATGTACAGACTACCTCCTAGTGCTGTTACATACAACACACAGCCTGTTATTTATTAATTTTTTTATTTACTCTGTACATTATTGTAAAACAATTCTGGAAAAAAAAATTATGACTGTAGACACTTAACATATAACTACAGATAATAACAGAGTGAACAATGCTCACAATGCAAACATTTTCAGCTTAAAATAGCTGTATAGTTGACAGAAATAACAACATTTTTTCACTTACTAAAAATCAGCGTTACATAAACATAGTGTGTACTTCAGACACATAATGTGTAACATATGAGATGGCTGGTATTGAAGCTGAACAATTTGTTAAAGCATACAACCAATGACCACAACAAACACACATTTTTCATATTGTTTTATTTTATTTTAAATAAACATTAATGACAACAGCAGTAAAACAGCAATAACATAATATAAAACTAAATTACTGTTTTCAAATTTAAAATATATATTTTTTCACAAAAACAATACATCATTAACTAATACTTCCCGGCACAGAATACTAACAATACTACACAGTGACTTAAATAGTATGTATCATCAATAAACTAAATTTCATACCAATCTAAATTGAAACAATACAATCCTACAGGGTCTTGGCAACAACATACGCTATAGTAATTAAAAAACAGTCCTCAAGGATAATTAGCAAATGTCTGTAACAATTAAAGACAATAAAAACTACAAGTTCTCATCTGCAAACAACTACTACAAATACATCACATTGTACCTGACTCACATTACAAATTTGAGATTAGAAGAATTACGAAACTGTGACCAGATATAAAAATTTGTGAAATGCATAAAAAATGCAGAAAAAAAATTACAAATAAAAAAAAATCAGAACGGATAAATGTTCTCGAGTTGCTGTATATACATAACAGATTACTGTGTTATGCCAAACATATCTACGAGGAACTAAGAACACTACATTCTGTAGTATAGGATAATTAAAGAGACGCACAGCAGAAAATGCAAATTGAAATGTTAACATTGTGATAATTATTTCGTTATTACTAAGAAATTTCATTATTGGCTTTACTGTACTATTTCTTAGAGCCATTAGTTGTTATAAAAAAAATTAGCTGTCGCACTCAAAAAGCACATTTTAAAACGTCAATTATAATGTCAGAAACGTTAGTTTTGGCAGCAATTTTTAATTTCTGGTGCCCTATTTGTGAAACTACTGTTGTGACCAGGCAGCTGTCACACTGACTCCCTCAACCAGCTGAGCACTGATACCAGATAGCCTACGCTGTCCATCTGCAACCTGCCCTCCACAGTAAGTCACAAAGGTCTTGTACAAAGACTCGTACAAAGAGCAAGGTAAAGTTTACAGTAAAGCGAGTACTGGCCAGTTACAGCGCTTTTAGATATACTGTAATAATTACCTCTTGCATAATTGATAAGGCTATTTAGCAGAGAAAATACACTATTTTGAAAAAATTCTGCAGGTGTACATAAATTATATTTTTAAAAAATGGCTGAAAGTTACTCAGTTGTTGCATATAAAAATGAAAAATGAGTAGAAAGTACACAGGTCTTTTTATTACAGCCAACAGCTGGTTTCAGCAGCTTGTATGTTTAAACAACTACCCCATCTACACAAGAGTGCTGTAATGAAGGTAGTAAATTAGATATATAGTAGTTTCCGGATAATATGCACACACACACACACATGTACGCACACACACACATATCCACGCATGCATGCACACAATGCTACACACATGCACACACGCACATATGCACACACATGTATATGTCAATGTCCTATGTTCAAAACTGTTCTTGTGTGCAGTAGCAACTACGCACAATGAAGCCCACAAACGCACCCTGAAAACACAGAAGTTACTCACTTCTTCTGAAACCCTCATCAAACTGTCAAGTGTTTGACAGTAAAACTGCAGTTGCCACCACCTCTCTCCCCTCCCTTCCAATATCCACCATCACCATCTGTCATTCCCTGTCCATTCTGCTGGCTTGTCCTTGTAGTTGCATATTCACATTTATAAATATCACATCACATGTTTGGAAAAGTAGAAATAAAAGATTCTCAATGAAAACAAATACCAATGCATATTTTTGTACTTGCAACTAGCATCGTGTCTTCAAGTACAGAACTGAAATCAATAAGCATGGGTATAACAAATAACAGATTAATTATTTTTGAAGTCATTTACATAACATTTACAAAGAAATTTCCCCAGCATGCAATCACATGATCTGCATAATATCCTTATCATTTGGCCGCTATTTAGTTTGAAAAAAATAATAGGGGTGTAGTCGTCTGCAATTAAGTGTATAATTTTTGTAGTCAACGTTTTACCATAATGAAGTAAAATATTAAGCCACCAGATTAAAAGTAGATTTAATTTAATTTCTATGTTCGTAAATATTAAGAACAATCCTGCAAGCCACTCGAATGCTGTAAGGTGCCACTGTGTTATCTACTCGGCAATTAGTAATTGCACGGGCACCAATGACCTTGCATCAGTAGATGAAATGTTTACAAGCTATAAGAAGGAGTGCAGAGTGCAACATCCCAGCTGTGAATTAAGCATGGATGAGTCAAGAATATATACACCACAGTCAACATGTGCCGAAGTGCAAGATGAAAACAGGCCCTCGGAACTATAAGAAAAAAACAGAACCACCAACCACCATCGCCGCGTTGCAGCCCAATACGGCGTAACGAGGGAGTTTATTTGATCAACTCCCACCGCCCCGGCACCTGTTGATTTTCATGCGCTGGCATGACCATTATTAAAACACGTGTGTGGCGGCGCACTGAAACGTAGGAGAGGACCACGACAGACAAGGCAGGCGGCCTTGACCGAATCCAGATGCGCCGAGACAGCAGTCTTTCCATGCCTCCACTCCTGGGCCATGGAGCCCTGAGTGAGAAATAGGGAGGGAGACAGCGGCACACACAGGCATGGCCAGTCACTCACCTCTTCATCCCCTCTTTCGCCTTCCCGAGTGGGTATACGCGGCTGCAGAGCCGTGCAAACGGCATTCTATTGCTACCACCAGGTTGAGAGAACACCTCCTCGGACTTGCAGCTACGATCAGCTTGGGAGCACAATTAGTAGGGGGTGATACAGAGTAGTAGGACTTGGGCGGTCCAGGTGCATTGTTGTCAGTTGGAGCTGGGAACCCCTCTGGATGAGGATAGCTTCTGGGGACCGAAGAAGACGACATTATGCAACAATAGGAAGTTCTCTGGAGTTTCGGGAATAGGGGCTCGTTCATGGTTAAATGCTAGGCGCTTAGTTCCGGCAGTCGAATCTGCCGGAATAAACGAGATTACTTGGATCAGTGTTTCTCATTCCACGTAGTGAAACCAACTGTCCTGAACACTCTTCCCTTGTCCTGCATCCTGTCACCGTCGTCATCTCATAGTAGGTAGGGGACATGAGTGATGTCCCTGGTGGCAGAAGCCCGGGGACACTTTATTCCGATTCCATTGGGCTACGGTGAGATGTGGAGGCACGTTTATCCAGGTTCACGGTGGTCGGGCAAGATTCAATGCTTGCCTAGTGGGGCGTAGTCCCTGGACTTCCTGTGCAAGGGGTTGGATCGCAGTCAGGAGGGAACAGAGGCAGTAAGCTTGCCCAATTTGGAGAGGACCTGGTCAGACGCTGTTGGGCTACAGTGAGATGAGGGAAGCACGCCTAACCAGGCGCGAAGTGGTCGTCCCAGGTCCTGCAATTGATTTGTATGGCGCAGGCCCCGTGCGGAGTGGCTGGACACCAGTCACTGCAGTGGCCCCGAAAGGGGAATCTTACTCCCTGTTAGAGGTGTGGGGTTAGGTCTTGCAGTATCATCCATCTCTGTGTGTTTCCTAATAGTCTATCCTAATGCCCCACACACACTCCTGAAGCAGGCACTGGTGTAGGTCACCTAGGGAGGCCTGGCGGGCGAGGTGCCTCCAGCAGGAGGCCAAGAAGAACAACCATGTTAGGAGTTCTATTCCTTGAGTAGAGATACTGCACCTATAGAGTCAGCGACTGCAGAGGCACCAGGGTGGCAGTTCCTGGCTAGAGGGGAAAATCTGGTGCAACAACCATCTTTAGGTCATGTGTCCAGCCATCACTAAGCAATGTTGGTATCACAAAATGTTACTTAACACAAATACAATTTACATTTAAAACTGGACTTCTTTTTGCTTGTTATATACAGTACAGTGGTTTCAGCCATGCCAATGTATTAAATTCTTGTTACATGTAACTTTCTCCTTGCAGTTTATTATTTATGGCATCTGTGGTAATACACACATTGTGTCACAGACATTAATTACATTGTTGGAAGTGAGGGGAACAGTACACTAACTAAAACATTTTCTGGTGTAACAAATAGCTGATACATAGGATAGCCTTCACTGAATGAGACTGTGCTGCACTATGGCAGGGACGGCACAGCATGATAGTGTTTTCTTTTCGTACGTTGGTACAACGGACACACGTGGAATATTTTCTTAGAAAAAACCTGTGTACAAATACACTGCAACACATTTCCAGCGTGAGGTAGGTGACGCCCTTAATATATGATTTTTAAAATATGCTGCTGTTTAGCCACAAACAGGATAATCAGCCCATGGATAATCAAGGGTTTAATGTGGTATCACAATCACAAATGATTTCATCACACAAATACAGTAGTATATTGATACTTATACAGTCAAATTTCAATATTATGACCATGGAACCAAAAAGCTAAAGTGATCTTACTACAAAACTTTCAGGCACTGTCAAAAATTTAAAAATGTAAAATAAAGAAAGAAGAAACCAAAAGTTGCAATAAATGATTATTTAATAATACTGTTCGTCCACTAAAAACAAAACAGTACAGAAGGTTGTGGCCCTGCCATAAATTAGACGGCAACACCTGGGAGGATAAAATAAGTCAGATGTGGAAAAAAATTGCAAGGTGAAATATGGTTAGTATTTTAATTTTAACAACAGCAATTTTATGACTACTGGACAGTTGTAAAATCTGGGTTCTACTAAAAATTGGTCACCACAAACCTTTTACCATAATATCCATGTTCAATCATCTTCAATGTGCAAATTACAAGTTTCTTAGTTCAATAAAACTTGATTTTAATAGACGAGCAAAAAAAAAAACATAGTGCAACATTCCGTTATTTACCATGCACCATATCCACATTCACCTGAATTTTGCTGAAAAATTATGAATTTGGTTTACTGAAATTACAATTTCACTACGTAGAAATATTATAAAATCATTTTACATTGACTTTGATTTGACACAAAGTAAAGTACAAATGTTGCGCGAAGTGAAATTTTAATGTATGCAAAGTTGATAAAAAAACTGTTCTGAATCAAACAATTAAATTGTTACCAAAACCAGAAAAGTTCCAAAAACAATTGCATATATCAAAATACAAGCAGAGAGAGTCAATGCATTATCCTTCCGAGCACACAAGATTGCAAACACTTAACTAAATGAGAAGTGCAATTGGTCTGTGTGGTTACTGGAGGAAACACACGAACTTGGTACAAAAAAATGGGAGTGTGTGTTTTATCGAAACTAATGATGGGAGAGGAAAGCTGTTTACTTTTAGATATGCCATGCTAACTGAACAGGGCTCATCATGAGATGTGCAGCACAAAGTGAAATAAAGTTATTTTTTATCTAATTTTCCCCAAATGGTTTACAGTTTCAGCACAAGATTTTTTTGAATTGTACCAAAACAGATACAGTAGTAATAAATTAAGTCATAGAAGTATACTTTCACACAAAAGGGAAAACCTAAAATTTATGAAGGCAACAGTTTTTTTAAATTTACTATACTAGAATTGCTAGTTGCATGTGCACATATAAAACAGTTCAACTAAACTATATGTAACATCATGCTAAACTCGAGAGTCATCAGTACAGCAACCTCCACACAAACCTGCAAGTGGCTAAACATATCAAGGTTCAACACCTTTGTAAGGTGGTAGCAATGAATGTCCTAGCTTGATTCATGGGACTGCAGTAGCAAAACTAGAAACTATGTACAGCATATAAAATCACATACACTATGCACTTTATTCACAGTTTTCACTTTTCTACACAACCCCATAGTTATTATACACCACGTTTTTAAGTGAGAAAGATTTTGGTTAGCACTCAACAATGAGGTCTTCAGCACTGGTGAGAGGTGACATGAGATGAGTATGGAGCAGCACTGGAATGAATGGGCGGGGGAAACGAGAGATCCCAAAGAAAATCCACCAACCAACTGCATTGTCTGGCATAATTCCCACAAGGAAAATACGGGGACCAACCCTGCCTGGAATCGAACCTGGATCGCCTTAGGGAGAGGCGAATGGTCTGACCATCCGGCCACTGCGGCCCCACGTTTTTCAAGCTCTATGATTCTGGTATTCTCTGAAAACCTCTTTAAGAGTATGGTACCGAGATACCTGAAAAAATTTATTACTAAATCCAGAACTCTGAAAGAAGTATATGTAAAAATAAGATTAAGTAACACGAATGTAAAAAAGAATTTATTCTCTCACAAAACATCATTTAACAAGGGGAAAAAAAATACTGCATTATTTATGTTAAGGTGGGGAATCAGTCGCCATTTTTTTTTTTAAATTTACCTTTCACTACCGTATAAGCAGAACAGTTTTTAAACGTGTATTTATGCCACAATCAGTCCAGCAAACACAAACATGAAATACATTGTTTGACTGAATGCAATCTCAATTTGTGTACGTTAAAAGTTCAAATGCTATACTTGAACTGTAGCACAAGAGTATAGGTCATTCGGAACAAAGTGAGCACTAAATACCGGTATTTAACATTTGAAAAAAAGTACTACCCGTTACAGCATATAAGTCAACAGTTACATTATTGTTTGTATGGTTGGTAGCAAATCACTGGATGTAGCTACCTGTATTTGAATACAGCATTAGTGAAAGAATGTTAAATGCAAATGACCTCTCTGTATTTAAAATAATTTAAAATATTTACTCATGATCTTATTGACATATCTACTGAATGAATAATTTGATTTAATTAGCGCCTGCACATAATGACGCAACCGATCCGATTGTCGTCAGCACATGCTGCTAGTGCTTTGCACCACAGAGGTTGTACTTTAAAATTCCACCAACAGATGGCATCAAAGTTAGGTTTTCGCCGCTTCGCTTGGAAGTGATTTCAGTCCTTGAGTGTGAGTGTCCGCTGTGTAATAAATATGGGTTTCTGATAAACACATTCAAAAGTATTAGAAGTGACAGTTTATGAATATCATTGCTAAATGATGATAAATTATGTTTTATGATCACCAGCATAAGTATCTGGAAATAGAAACAGAATTTTTTTTGCCTGTTTCACAAATAAGAAAATATGTTATTTATTGTTTCTGTAATGTGTGTCGTCGTTGTTCATGGCAGTATATTGAACGGAACTTGAATTCTCGAATTGAGTGTGTCATGTGTTTTTACTGGCAGTTTTGAATTACAAATTAATATACTACGCACACATTTACGAGATTCGTTATGGCAATAGTGTGTATCGTATCAATTCGAGTAGATGCAGATAAACCAGTGTTATAAGACTTTAACCTGCAGGTATTTATAACTAACATTTCTATTGAGTATAGCATGTATTCCGCACCCATGCATTTCATGAGTAGATATTGTTAATAACATTTATCGGATCAGTTTAATGTAGTTGTAAGTATTGTACGAGCCTATGTAAGTAAAAGCACGTGGCAGTGTTTACTTTTACATTTAGCGGAAAGATATAAACTGGCAGAAAATAGAAATTAAGCAGGGCTTTCTTGAGAGCTCACTTTATTCCGAATCACCAATAACATAATTCACGCTATAATCTCAAATGTCACATTTTTCCTTAGAATTTAAGAAAGTAAATAAATAAAAATATTAGGTGCTATATGCCATGCCCCAGAATTTTAATTTTTGAGCTGGTATGATAGATGGTACATACCGTAAAATAAATGAAATATTTGTGTTGATACAACATAACGCAAAGCAGGTTAATTTAATGTCTGGTTTTGCCCTGGTTATGATCACACATGACTTGTTAAGAAAATATTTTGTAATTTTATGTTATGGTAATGGCACATTAGCAGCAGGACTGTCTCATGTGTATGGCTGACATTTATATTACCAATGTTTAGCTAAACATGTTCTGTACGTACAAAAACAATTAATTGGAACAACTACTTTATAGTTTATTTCAATTAAAATTAATCATGACATTTCATCCCTGTGGAATGCCACCGCAATGTCAATCTGAAACACTTGCCCTAAAAAAATCCCTTTTCTGTTGTTTACATCAGTGATGTATTTTAGCTACACTGGTGTGAAAACTAGAACGTAAAATAATCAATAGTTTAATACTGACATTTGTATCTGAAATCATTATTTGGTACTTAAAAACCGGTATGATATTTTGAGTGATGAATGGAAACAATCTGACACAAAATAAATACGTGAATATTCGAGAGATAGATTGTGCACGAAAAAGCCACTAACCTTTTGATGAGGAAAATTATTTCTCCAATGATTTGCTTGCTCACAGACACATTGACGACTAAACAATTAATATTCTTAAAGAAATCTCTTCATTAATCTCAGAAGTATATGAATAAAACATTAGTTTTAAAACTTTTATTACAGAATTGAAAATGCTGTGCTTCATTATAAAAAACAAAGAAGAATTTGCAAGAAAATACCATTATAATGAACACTCATAAAAGAAAATAAGTATGCAGATTTAATCATAATGAAGGCATATATTACCATGTTGTTTTAGAACATTGACATTTTTGTCCGGTAATATAACAGTTAATCAGACTCTAAAAGAACAAATAAGAGAATAACACAATTTTACAGTAATTAACAGTACAAAAATGTTTACTTTATTTTTACACAGAATTATATGTATGCAAAGATATTCAAAGTTAATTTTTTGTTCATATTTCTGCTTCAACGATGCAAGTTCTGTTGTTCAAACTTATATAGGCATTTAACATACATCAGGTAACTACAACTAAACGTTTTTCTGTAAAACACAGATGGAGTCATGTTTCACCTGAAAATGATTACATTATGTACAGCATTTCATTCAATACTATGACACATTCAATGTCACGCAACTCTTCTCCTCCTGTTACAACTGAAAAAGTTGAAATTTTTTTTTTTAGTTGCATAATTACACACACATTATGACGCAAAACTCTCATACTGTACTGTTTCCCTCAGAACGATCTAGCCACAAACAATGGTGTCCTTGAAATTTTACTTTTATTTTCACCTCATGGCAGTGTTTGGGTTTGGTACAAACCCATTCTGGCTGGGTTCATCATTTTCCATACTATATTTTGTAATAAAAAAATAATAATATAATTTTGTGCTGTGTGCCTTCATGAGTTTTGGAACTGTACAAAATTTTCTGTAATATTAAAAATTATTTTAACAAAGATAGCATTGCGAAAGTTTTTGGAGCTAAAGTAATACAATGTTGTAAGAGTGGATATAATTACACAGCATTTCACAGAATTTCAAACCACAATTTTTGTTTGTGAACACTTTAACTTAATTAAAAAATCTGGATTTTACAGTTACACCAAAACATTTGGAATTGTGTGTCAATACAGCTTACAAGTAAATCATTCTTCGAAAGACTGTTGTGTAAAAAACCTGTTAACAATCAAATGCTTCACGCTATAGAGCAACTTGTAACATTTTTTATGCAAAGCAATTAGTAAATACATATACGTATTCTAAATTTTGCACGATTTGCAGTATGTAGCTGTTATTTGAAACGCATATGGTACCAAGACCCCAACAACTATACTCCTCAAATATAACCGCTATTTTCACATAGTATCACCCAACCTCAAATTTGAATTTTCAATATAAAATTATGCTAACAATTAAAGTGATTTCATAAGCATATACAGTTGGTAACAAGGTTCTAGTTGAAAATACTTTAAGGCAATCTACAGTAACATATCTAAAAACTTCCAGCACTTTTCTTACCAAAACTCTCATAATACTAGAATTCTGTGCTGTTGAAATTCCATACTACACATACTTTTCACTTCAATACAGCTAAAATTACACCTCACATGCAACAAACATCAACACTGTTCTAATTCAGGGCACAAAGGCATTCTTGAAGGAATTTTATAAAATGAAAAGAAACATGGATATAAAGATGAATACTAGTACAAATGTTTGTGAAATCCGTAATGTACACTTCATATACAATGTATTTTTTTTTAATCTGAGAAACAAATTAACACAAACACAAAGAAAACAATGGCAGTGACAGCATGGACAATAACAGCCTGAAACCCTCAACTTAACAACACTGTTACTTACGCAGTCCAATACACTCATTACATAATGTTCAATTTGATAGTTCACCGCTATTCTTCTTTGGATCAGAACCATACTTTCACACAAACTAACATATAAAAGAATACTAAAACTGCATTTCCAAACATTGCTGAAAAAACACAGATTTTCATAACAAACAATATATATATATATATATATATATATATATATATATATATATATATATATATATATATATATATATATATATATAT